>CAEFZY010009200.1:0-39098 GCA_903066815.1 Brachyrhaphis roseni | reverse complement strand
CCTCAGATCTTCTGCTTGAGGAAACTCCAAAGGTTCTCAATAGGGTTGAGGTCAGAGGAGGATGGTGACCACACCATGAGTTTCTCTCCTTTCATGCCCATAGCAGCCAATGACACAGTGGTATTCCTTGCAGCATGAGATGGTGCATTGTCATGCATGAAGATGATTTTGCTACTGAAGGTACGGCTCTTCTTTTTGAACTATGAAAGAAAGTGATCAGTCAGAAAGTCCATATACTTTGCTGAGGTCATTTTCACACCTTCAGGGACTCTGAAGGGGCTGACCAGCTCTCTCCCCATGATTTTGGCCCAAAAAAATTACTCCACCACCTCCTTGCTGATGTCACAGCCGTGTTGGGATGTGATGGCCATCCACCACCAATCCACTACTGCATCCATCTGGACCATCCAGGGTTGCACAGCAGTCATCAGTGAATAAGTCTGTTTGAAAATTAATCTTCATGTATGGCTGGGCCCACTGCGACAGTTTCTGCTTGTGAGCTCTGGTTAGGGTTGGTCGAATAGTAGGTTCATGCACCACAAGGCTCTGGAGGATCCTCCACCTTGAGGTTCCAGAGGCACCAGCAGCTTCAAATAACTGTTTGCGGCTTTGTAAGTATATTTTAACAGCTGCTCTCTTAATCTGATGAATTTGTCTGACAGAAACCTTCCTCATTATGCCTTTATTTGTTAAAACCCATCTTTGTTCTGAATCAATCTCTTCACAGTATGATAACACTTCAGTTTTCGTTTAATGTCTAATGTTTTCATATCTTGCCATATGGCACTACACTATCTGATGATTTTTAGATTTTGATTTTCAAAATCTGAAAATCTGCTGATTTTCAGGAGAGATCCTTTCTCTTTCCCATATTGCTTGAAACCTGTGGCCTGCTTAATAATGTGGAACATCCTTCTTACGTAGATTTCCTTTAATTGAGCTCACCAGACAAACTAATCAACCCAGCTCTCTGGAATTAATTATAGCGATTCAAGGAGCCCTGACACACAATACCATCTATAAATTTAATAGCACAACAAAAAAATCTAATCTTTATGATACTTAAATTTAATTTGCATAATAATTTGGAACACAGAGAGAGCCGAGCAGCAGCTACCTCAATTGTGACTTTTGCAATAAGCTGTAGATAAACATACATTCAGAAAACTCCATGCATAATCTTCCAGTTAATAACAGATGTGATAATGGATCCTGACATTATATGTTGCTTAAAACACTTACGAAACTGTTGCGGTAAATACTGCTTTAACAGTCACGTATGTCAAACAAAAGACTAAGCACAACAAAAAAATCTGATTACTGTTTTATATGTTTGGAAATTATGGCCTGGTGAGCATTTGAATTCAAAACATCTTCCTGTTTGTGTTTTATGCTGAACATGAACTGAAGGTTCAGACATTTGTTTTTAATTTAAAAGCTGTCAGGATGAAAAGAGAATCAACATTACTTCCATGGGAACGCTCAAATGAAACAACAGGGAGCTACTTTATGGCTCACGTCAGCAAATGACCATGCAGCGCTAAGTCCATCAAATGGCTCTGGTTAAGACAGCTACTCTCCACACACAGGATTAGGTCTACTGACCCACACTGCCTGGACCACTTACGTAAACACACCATAACAAGCCTGTTGTATAAAACAATCCTGCAGCATAACCTACATATAAAGACTTGACTGCCGCGTTCTGTTCCTCAGCTCCCTCCAGTCACTGTCCTTCCCCTGCTGGGGCAGAGGAATCTTAATTTAGGATATGGATCTCAGTCAGCAGGCGAATGGTGGTCTCATCAGACAACCATATGTTCAAGTATCTCCTGGCTCATTAATGCTTCCTCTCTCCCCTCACTGATAACTATGTGGATTGAAAAATCACTTCCCTTGTGAAAAATGCTAAACGTACGTTCATGCTGGAGAAAGAGGTCCCAATTTGTCTGACTCTTACGGCGCAACAGAAAGGGAAGCAGAGGTTAGGTGCTATTCTGGGTAAAGCAGAACTCGCTCCATCTATTAGTAGTTTTCAGAAATCTGTTGTCCTCCCACACGGCCCATCTGTGTTGCCGGGTTAGTCAGAAGAACTGCTGCTGTTTCAATCTCCTTTTTGGGTCACGGGAGCAACTCTACTCCGTGATTAAACAGCAACCTGCCAATCAGTTACCAGATCTCGGTCAAATCGAAGACACATCACACAATCTAATGCTAATACCCCTCCCACACACACACGTACACACACGCAAAGAGGCTCACACGAGCACCCACGCGTATTAACATATCCTGTTTTTGAATTTGTCTCATATGCAGACGTATCTTTCCTGCTGCGAGTTGTCGACTGAACTGGGTCGTCACCGTTTACCTTGTAATCATGCGATTTTTTTGTCGCAGCAAGCAAATAAACTGTGGCGACGCTTTAATGCAGCCAAAACCCCCAGTGGATACCAGCCACCGTGCGGGAAGAGTTCATCCCATTTCAGCAGCTGATGAACATTCAGCAGCTGATGAACAACCACTAATGCTGAACAGATGTTCAGCATTAGTGGTTACAGCTTTGTGGTCTGTGGTCCTGTGGGTACAGTGCAGAACTCAAAGTTATTAATCCTCAGGTGTAACTGGATTCTGTAAAAAAAAAAAAAAAAAAAAGCCCAGAACAAACTGTTGAATTCCCCTTGTGTAAACTAAAATCAGTAGCTGAAAATATTGTGAAGTTTTTTTTTTTTAATAAATAAGAAAATAAGAAAAATTGCTGTACGTCATACAATATAAAGAAATTTATTAAAATGTTTAATTGACCAGTTCACACAGCAACACTTTAACTTCCTCTTCAGCTGTTTGTCATACTTATGCATGCATGAATGACTTTTCACTCTTCACAGTACGTCTCTTCTGGGATCTGTTTGATCTGACTTCAAGTTTTATGTTTGATGTTAGAACAAAATAGAACAATTCAAACAAATGTAAGCCAAAATTGGAAAACTAAAATAAAGCAAATGAAACTAAAATAAATCAAGACCAGTTGAAACAAAAATTAAATTCGGCTAAATAAAAACGGATTCTTTCAAAGCATCATGATCGTCCTGCTTTCTTTTCCCCATTACTCCCTTAAAACAAACAAAAACTAGAAGTTGTAAAACAAATGAAAACAGAGATAGCAGTATGTAACAGTTAGCAAGGTTATACTCAACCAGAATTATGACACTGGATCCATTATTTTGCCATTTAAATTTTATATGTAGGTTCCTCTTTGTTAGATGTGTGTCTGTTTCTTGTCTCTCCTTTTGCTACAAAGCCTCCTCACGTTCAGTGTTAGACTCCCTTAAGAGGACATGCCATCACTACTGATTACACACAGGAGCAAAGGCAGAGGAAAATAAGTAGGCCATGTTAGCATTATCTGTTTTTCAAGTGGCAAGTCAGTTCAGATGAAAGCCAACAAGGATTTAGAGACAGGTGAGGAATCTCAGTGTTGTTAAACTGAGCCAGAATCCTATTGTTAAATTGACACTTCCTTTCAGTTCAACTGATTCACTAATTCTCTAAGGTTTAAGTTTGTGTGGGTTGCCTGCAATTGAACCTGACATCTCCTGCTCAAGAACTTTCAAATTTCCTTTATGGCTTCTGGTTTTAATTCCAAATCAGAGCAGTTGAGAGAATGCCTTTAGTGTGTCGATGTTATGGTCAGATATGTGGAAAGCTGTCCAAGATAACAATCAGTCAGCAGATGGTCGACTGACCTCCCCATATGTGATGAGGCTTTTTAGGACAGCCTTTCTGAAGATATCCTATTCACTGCTTTTCATAACCTTCACAGCTCTGACACAGATTTCACCGGCTGCATGATGCAGAGCACGCATCTGTTCTTCTCTGACGTCTGAGATTCTACAGCGTAACAAAGGAAACTGCAGGCAGTGAATGTTTTTATGTCTCCACGTAGTGCTGTGAGAGTTATTCATATATCTGTTAACTACTGGGGGTGGAGTTTCTACCATGGAGAGCTACTCTTTTGTCCCTTAATCCTGATAATCTTGGTGAAATCCCTCAGTATGGACTTGGATTAAATATTGAACTGTAGATCCAGCTGGCCGTTATTAAATGTTAAAGGGCTGTAAGCCTAATTAGGCAAAGAAGTCCACTCCTGGGGCAACGCTGCGCGAGGAACCTTCATGATGTATTCCCGACCACCATGTAGAAACATCACGGTTTCTGCAGGCTATTTTAGCCTTCTCCAGGGATTTTTTTTTAATACATAAATAATTTACAAAGCATTAGTGTAGTTCAGAGACTGAACTGACCTATTCCAGTTCCTTGTTTTACGTCTAACTCTAGATTTTTCAGTCTCCCCTTCATTTTAAACCACAAGTGATTAAATGTTCCTTTATAAAATGGTCATTACTACAACAACCTGACCCTATGTTAATTTTTCAGAAACATTCTATACAAGCAATACTGATGTGTTCATGATGGATGTTTTGTAACTCACACTAGTCATCGGCATGCAGCAGTACTTTCTATGCTTGTTGACACCATGACCATGTTTTCACACTGATCCTCACCACTTTAGCCCTTAATTCAATTTAGTTTATGGGCTTTATTGGCCCGATTTTTGAAGGTGCCACATTTATCTGTTTAAGCAATTCTGTAAAAGTAATGTCCTACCAAGATATAGTTTAGGAGGAAGGTAGGCTCTGTGACCCAAAGAAGTTTTTTGGTGCAAAATATGTGAACTTCGTGAAGATGCCACCTTGACAAAAGTTCATTTATGACATGGACTGAAAGGTCCTTCATAGCGGATGAAGCCATGACTTCAACATTAAGTCAGAACAGTTTTCAAATACCCAAGAACAAAAACCGTCCAGTAATCTGATGTAAGAAGATGTAGAAGCTAATGACTATAGTTAGATTTGGAGGAAAAAAAGACAGTAAGCCTGATCATACCATCAAAGACGTTTCAAAGTCACTGAAATAAAACAAATTTAAAGTTTCTGAGAGTGTATCATAAAGCTCTGTTCTCAGTACCATAGGAAGTTCACACACACACACACACACACACCCCCCCACACACCCCCCCACACACACACACACACACATATATATATATATATATATATACAATCGCAGATTGTAGCACATCTGTGATTGTAGATGTGCTAGAATCACATGATGTAGCACATCTTGTGATTGGTTTTTTTTTGTCCTTTTTTCTGGATTAGAAAATCTAAAAATATTAGCTAGCATCAGGCAACATATTTCAGTGACTGTTGATAAAAATTAGGAAATATTTTATCTTCGTTTTATTTATAGATGCAATTATAGAATTGGGGAAAAAAGATAGCAAACTAAACATTTCAGTGGTTATTGCAGCATTACAATTATGCTCTGAAAATGTGCTTAGGGGTTAAAAATGAGTACTAATGAGCAAAGCAGGAGTGAGTCTAATTACGCTGCCTTGGAAAATGTTAATTGAGAATATTTTTCATTTTTCTTAAGATGGGTACTCACAAAACCAAAATCCCAATTCACAACTTCCTGCTTTTCTTTGACCCTTATCTTTACATTTTAAGGATTCATACTGAAGGGTTGGTACGTTTCTCAAACATTTCGCAACCACTGTGATGTCTGTTTTGATCTACTCCCACAGGCCATCGCATTGTGTACACCTGTTGAAGTAATTGTCAACACAAACAATAATTCAGCCAATTGCATAGCAGCATTTCAATGTGTTTTGGTATCTAGATGAGGGGAAGATGACTTGATAAACTTCAAAGTGAGTGTCAGAATGGAAAAGAAAAGGGAATTAAGCTACTTTGAACATTGCTTAGTTGTTGGTTGCCAGACGGGCTGATCTGGGTATTTCTGATCTCCTGGGATTTTCACATAGCCATGTCTATTGTCTGTAGAGAATGAACCAATAAAAGAGAAACATCAACAGAGTGAATGCTGTGTGGTCACAGAGTACAGAGCCTGTTTGAAATGATGATAAGAGCAGTTCAACAAGCCACTTGTTACAAACCTAGACTTGCAGAATGACATCTCTAAACGCATAAGTGGGGTCTTGAAGCAGATGGGTTACAGCAGCAAAGGTCAACACAGGCTGCCTGCTCAAGTCAGCTAAAACAAGAAGCTGTGGTTACACTACACAGAGCTTCACCAATACTGTGAAATAATAGATTGGAAAAGCCTTTACTTGGTCCATTGACCATAGTACACCCATCTTCTGATAGCTACTTCCTGCAAAATAATGTGCCATGAAAAAGTCAGTCATCTCAAACTTATACCTTGTAGCTGACAATAACATCACTGTCACCCAATCTTAAGACAGCAGAGTGCCTATGGGATGTCATCATAGATTTCCACATCTAGCACATGTTACAGTGGTTTTGTCTTGTGACAATATATTTTTAGAGCATTTAATATTTTTCCTTTGCTTGACAGCTTTATGCTATCATGTCAAAATAGACAAAATCTCTGAAGACAATTCTTGACACCTTGTTGAATGAATGTCATCAAAAGGTTTACTGAATTGTCTTTGATTATGTAAATGTCTTCCTTGACGTTGAAACTCTGGGACTGTGATTCTGTCCCAGCCTTACAAATTAATAAAATATAAAAACTACACATTTCTGTAAAACTCAGAAAACAATGTTAAAAGACAAGTAGTCTGTTGGTCAATCACAGAGTGTACTCTGGCTATTTTCAGAGCAAGTAATCAAAAGGAAAGTAGTCATATCCTCATAGTTTCTTAGAAACAAAATAATTTTCTACAATTATAATGGTCAAGTAGACTTTTTTCTGAATGATCCAATAAATTTGCTGATTTCTTGTTTCCAGGGAAAACTCACGAACAAGGGCTACAGTGATAAAACATAAAGAAGAAAAAAAACACACCATACAATCTCTCTTTTCCATCATAACATAGATACAATGGGGCATTCATCAAACTACACTCAGTGCTAATTTCCCTGTAGGCAACATGCTCCATTTCACTCCCAGTGTCTGCCTTTAAAAAGCCACCCCACCCCTACCACCCCCTTTCTCCATCCTCCCTACTTCCTCCTGTTAAGCAAAATGCTGATATGTGCTTGTAAGAGCGCTTATTTTTCTCATCCATTACCAGATTAATTAAAGTGCGGCTTTTGCCAATGCCCAGACGGATCCTCAATACTTCAAATGAGCTTAATCACCGTGCACTCCCTAATCTCGGGCTAATTTAAAGAATTGCCTGAACCATACTGATGACTGGACTCTCCCACTTTTCTACCAGAAAGCTTTATCTGGAAAATTCCCAGACTGGCTGACTAGTTCCGCTCCGACACCATCCATGGCTTTGACTGCAATTCATGTCGAGCGGCAGCTATTTGACGAGGGGGGGGGGGCTTTAACATTTGGATATGGTGCTTAAAGATTTCACAGTGCTCTGTGACATGTTATGCTCCCCATGCATGGGGATAGGCTTGTGTTCTGGAGAGATAGTGCACTAAGACGGAGTGTATTTGTGATGTGTGAGGGCGAACAATAAGGCGGGCGTTCTTGTAGCTCTTTGTTGTCCACATGTCATGATGGATTTGGTCACTGCCAGCAGTGAGCGAGACTGACACGAGAGCATGCAGAGTGCCTCCAGGAACAGCCCAAGCTCAGTCCTATATTGCATTTCTTGCACAGTTCAATGAGGTCTAATGTGTGGCACTTTCACTCCGAGAGAATGCAAATTAAATCAAAATCTGCGCACGTAAATCACAATGCTTCCACTTATTTCCTCCTATTCACAAATTTTAAATTAAATGCTGCTTTATTTCCTCATTAACTGGTTTCTGTTGTGTAACATTGTTGTATTCCCATAGCTAAATAATCTAAATGGGCACTTATTCAAATTCATATGACGCTTCTGGGTGAATTTGTCAGAAAATCCCAGAGGGGCATCGACATGCCTAGGGTAAGTCTTTAAGACCCTGTCTGAGAGAGAACTCAATTTATTATTAGATAGAAGGCTTTGAAAGTAAAGCTTGCATACAATAAGCACATTGCGCAAAAATGTTAAACCACTAATTTCTTTAAACTAATATCTCCTTTACATTAGCAATCATAATTCAGCCAGTCGTGTCAGCTGTCATAGCTTAAATCAGTCTCAATAAATTTAATCTGAAACTTAAATTCATCTGCTTCTTAGGGACTAAAACATTTTGAATTTAGATGAATAACATTAGATTTTTTTTCAAAAGAATTTGACTAAACTTAGAGTCTAAAGTCAAAATTGGTACTGCTTTGAATGCATTTTTTACAGGATTTCTTTTACTATTATTTTTTTTGTACTATTATTCATAGTGAAAAAAAAGGGGCTGAATATGAATCCACGTCACACTTTGAAGATCTCTTTTTATTTGAAAACTATCTTTCACTTGCATTACATTTCACTATTATGGGTTTCTTAGTGTGTGAGACCATACTGAATAGTTTGCATCCAGATGCCAGGCTGCTCTATCTTCCCCTCTTACATTCCTGCCTGGAGTCAGACAGCTGATGCCACCATGCTCAGGGGTATGAAGCCCTCCCACCCCCCACCATCCACAGTCCTCTGCTTCTGTTAGACTCTCTAGTGAGAGTTTTAAATCCTCTCTATACTCTCAAATTAACTGGCACATATTTACATAAGCTGTGCACTTCCTCTCACCTGTGTCTGCCTTCCTATTTTTGTATGACAGTATGAGGAAATTATGCATTTAAAGTGACAAATTGTCTGATTCATCTGGAAGGAAAAAAAAAACCTATTGATACCATCCAACTTTGACAATTGATCACCCCCAGATAAATCATTCATCCTGCTTCAATGTTTGAGCGACATTCACCAACAAGACACCGAACGGATCCTGGATGGTTGGGGAATATCGGGGAATCGACCCATTCCTACAGCCCTTGTGACTGCATGCTTTAGCGTTTGTCAAGCAGAAGAGCACCGATCTTGTCTTTGATTTCTGTGTGCTGGACAGTTTTCAGGCCTGCGGGCACCTCGAGGAGAGAGAGGGGTCACATTCTGCAGGGTAGAAGCTCCTGCTAGCTGCAAACAACCCCCTCAAGGCCTCGGGCAGGACGGGAGTATTCGTGCTTTGCCCTCCCCTCTCCATGAGCGCCATCTGCTATTCCGCTACTGAGTCACCCAGGATGGAGCCTGAGGAACGGGGAGCTTCAGGGTAGGTGGGTGTGAAGGGGGCGAGGGGCAAAGAGTGGGGTGGGAGTGTTAGCCCCAGCTTTCAAATGTATCCTGTACACAAAATCTTGGGAAGCAGTATAGGACATTAGAACCTGATTAACACAAAGTGGAAAATGAAATGGGCTGTGCAGCCTCCTGCTGAGCTCGGGATAGAATAACTACACGAGGGCCGACACCGTGTAATCCGGCTTTCACAACGCGGTAGGCAGCGCACCGGTCCTTAACAGCAGCCACAGGGGGAGGCATTGATGATTGTTCATTAGCAAACTCAGTAGGAGTTCACAGTCAAGCAATCCACTGAAGATCCTGGACTCTGCTTCTGCCCTGCAGCCTAATCTCCAGCGCAATCAGAGGCAAAGCGACAGACGACACAGTGGTGAAAGGGAAACCTGTCGTTCTTTTGTTTGTAAACAAAGGAATGTTTATTTCATGGGATGTGAACACATTTTTTTTTTATTATTATTATTTCACAGTTGCACACGTAAGTGTGTCTAAGCACCCAGGGCATATGAGCAGAGCCTAAAGTCATTAATGTTAATGTGCGTGAGCATCCCTTGCTATTCCCCACGCGACTCTATATATAGGGCTGTAATGATAGCCGGCTCGGGGAGACGAGAGTGGTGAATTAATAAGCCCTGGTAGAAGATCTTTGCACTGTCTCTAGACAATGCTGAGCTCTATGTGGAAAAGGACTGGAGCAGAGATGTTAGGAATTTCCTTTTACTGATTTCCTTTTTTTCTAAGTTACCCCTGAATACGAAAAATAAAGAATCGTTTTATAGTGGGGGTAGAAAAGACTCCCTCTTAGCCGACATTATTTTAGTTTCCGACATAAAATTCTTGTGCAAAAGGTCTGACTTATTGATGAGGTCTGGGAGTAGAGTAGTATTAATTAAGTTGGATATATGGTCTTGTTTTGTTATCAAACTGTACAGTTTGTGGAAAACATTGCATAAGTGAAAAGAAAAAGCTGAAATCTTAATAATCAGCTTTCCCATTTCAGCTGCATTCAGACTTGTAGCTCCCAGTAGTAGGTTTTCCATTTAAAAAAAAACATAAAAGAAAAAAAAAGTAAGTGCAAGACAGCTAAAAGCAAAAGCAAATAAAATGAAAAGTGATGATGTTGCATTTGAATGCTAAATTTGGGCATTAATATTTCCATCCAGTGCCCACCCAACATCAAAGTAATCCCAGGATGGTCTTTTGCTATAATGCTTTCTTGATTACATAAAGGAGTGATTTATTTATCTGGAGAGGAGAAGGATGTCAGGAGGACTGTTGTCTGAGAGCAACAAATCAGCACTGTATGGCGATTAAAACCATCCTCTATGTTGTTGAATAACGACTAGTGACAAAAAGATATAGTTCACCACAATTGTAACAGTATTCAGATATACATGTCAATGCTAATTCTGACTAGCATTCTCACTTTGAAAATCACAGCCGCAACCCTCAAAATCTCCCCAAACACCTGTGTCATTAAAATAGCCTATTTCATATCAGCAAGCCATGCAGTGATCCTGCAAGTTTCACTTTTATTCACATACTCAGTTTAGCCACTATGGTAATGTAGATAGCAAAACGTCCCACCATCTGTCACACCATTCAAACTTTATAAGTCTGTTGGTCAAGAGTTTTTCCTTAACAATTTGATGATTGTCCCTAAGAAATCCCTAGACACGGTGCTGGAACAGAAATTAAGTCAAGTCAAGATTATTTGTATAGCACATTTCAGCAACAAGGCAGTTCAAAAGTGCTTTATATTATTAAAACATCACACAGTGATGAATTATGAAACAAGCAATAAACATTACAGTTAATTTAAACCTTTGGCTCATACAGTTTAATATCGATTAAAGAAAGCATTATACTCAGAATAATAAATGCAGTTGACTCAGTGGTCTGGCTGTTGACTCTGTTCTTGTTTGGCATAAATTGCACTGTGTCCCCTATTTCTTCATCTTTGCATTGTTGCTTCCCTTAAATCCATGATTTTAATCATTTTATAGCCCTGAAAGCAAAAACTGCTTCCAACAGATAGACTGTAAATTCACTGCCACATATCCCTTTGGCATATTCCTCTTAAAATGTTATTTTTAGTAAAAACAAAATAATCTGTTACCTGTCTACTACACATGTAGAGAAATTATTCAAGGCAGTTTAGGATGAAATATCATCTATATGAGATAATACCTTCCTCTTTTAGCAAGTTTGACTTTAAAGCCTCGTTTTGTTTCAGAAAAAGGTATTAAATTGATTAATCTGCTATAAACAATATAAACTATATAGTTAAATAGCTCTATGCTCGTAATTTAATCCTTTCGAGATCTTATGATAATACATACACGTTTTTATACTCCTTTGTTAAAAACTGATTGCAGACATTTCTGAAATGACAAAGTGGCCATCTGTTCGTAAAAGAAGCCTGGTTTCAGGATGGGACCCCCTCCCCACGTTTCCACCCTGTGGTTCTGAGCTCATCCAACCACACAGGGTGAGCCGGGGATAAGATGCCCTAGTTGCCAGGAGTGATTGACTGCCTCTCTGTCCCCTGGGAGAATCTCTGTGTGAATGAAGTGAGGACAGCACAGAGCCCTCTGGTTCCCAAAGCTTTTTGACATCCTGTATTTAACCCCTCAAGCTTCAACAGTTACTGTCCCATTTCATCTAATCTGGTGACCTGGTGGCAAATGTCTAGACTCCCTGTTCGAGATATTATAACTACAAGTCATGTCTATGTGGGTGGCTGTTGTGATTTTCAACAACCACCCAGGGTCAGTGTATAAGCTAACCACAGTGTCGTACTTGGCAAGCACAGAGGATCCCTCTTAGTCTCATTAGACGGCATTATCAGCATTTTCAGGAGTTTAATAGAAGTCTTACTGGGGGTTTTCCATTAGGATCTGTGGTTGCATTACATAACTACCCTCCATGTGATGCTGGGATGGGTATCCCAGGGTCTTTTAGAGTAGGTTCTACCGTGAGACACTAGTTTTCCTAAAACTAGGAAAGCATGGCGGTGAAGAAAAGTGATGTGTCATGTTTTCTTGGGATAAATCTCAGCTCTCCATTGACATAGTGATCCCATACCTGCCTGTGTTGGGGAGAGAAACATACTTGCATGAGTTACTCCAGAAACTATGGTGTCAGACGCCTTAAAGGGGCAGTATTATGTATTTTCCAGGCTCATAGTCCCATTTTGTAGCACAATCAGGTAACTGTTACATTCAGTTGGTATAAAAATCCTGTCACATATGATTTATAAGAAATTTAACATCATAATTTAACGTCTTGAAATTGGGCCTTTGTCTCTTTAAAAAAGCTCCTGCTCTTACTGACAATCCACCTTCAGAAAGTCCTCACAACATCACTCCTCTATTAACCCCTTAACAATGTTTTTACAAGTGCTTCACTAAGAAGTATCTCATATAATAAGCTCAGCAGATGCCCAGTTCCACCAGTTTGCTAATTCATGCTGGCTAGTCTGAAGGAGCTGAATAGGGGAGCAGCATCTAAAGGCTTTCCAAATTATCAAAGTAAATCAACTAAAGGATTTCACTTTCTGATAAAAATCAACACAGGTGGTGAAACCTACAAAAAAAAAGCAAAGGCAATGAAAATGAAGAACTCCCTAATGAGCATGTGTGGAGTTTTGATAAATAGGATTCATAGCAAAGTGGAACAATTTATTTAGTTTTAAAGAGATTCAAATTACTAGTACTGACAAATATATTTCTCAACACCTTTCATTAACTTCAATGCACAGAATTGTATTTATAGTATAATGTTCACGTCAAGTTTAACTTATATATAGAAGTACAATTGTGTTTTGATATACATCTGAAATAAAACATTGTATATTTAACACTATACACATTTTTAATTCTGAAAACCAAAAAATTGAGTAAAACTGAAACATAAACAGTCCCTTACATTTTTGTAGAAATACCCACATTTTTTTGAATTGTGTGTTAGAAGTGTAGAATTACATACAGAGAGCAAACGGATACATAAACTAATTCAGCAGCAAGGTTTATGCCTTTTACTGTTTCTCAGCAGGCGCTAGCAAATCAACTGGTGTTATAATGTTAAATCGTTACCATGCAGCTAACACCCAGCCAAAATGTAATGAAAGATTTTAAAAACGTTCTCAGAAATGGCCAGCCCTTTTATTACGGCTTACATAATATCTGTTAGGCTCTTTCAGTCTCATCTCACCAATATTGTCTCTCTTCTAATTTTGATTACCTTAAATCGCTGTTTTTGATGTAGATATTTAATCTTGACCTTACTAAGGTTTTTTTTTTTTGAGGTAGAGCCTCAATAGGCATTTGTTAGCGACCAATAACATTCCACCAAGCAAAGTCACATTCAGACACCAATCAATCAATCAATATTTACTCCTGTGTACCATTTACTCAGCCTAACAATTTACAATGTGCTGACTGCTGGGTTTTCTGTGTGTGCACAGCATGTCCTTAAAGGAGGAACAGTGAAAGAAGAAAGAGAGAAGCCTTTTTAATTGGCTTAGAAGGTGCAGCTCAGTGCTGGTTTTCTGTATTAAACGCTCCTACCTAGAAAAAAGCTTTTCCCTGCTTTTTTTGTATTGCATTTAAAAGTTTGGGTTCTCTAATGTTTTCTATAAAGCATTGCATTAATTGATATCAACAGCTTACTATTGCAGTATGATTAAAGACTTATCTTTGTCTGTTCATATATTTGCTTGGGATGTAACATGATTTGGTACAAGAGTTTGTGAAATTAAAATGCCAGATTTCTTGTTAAAATTAAGTCAGAGTTGATGATTAAATTATTAAATACCAAATATACCTTGACCCCTGCGTTTAAGATCCTTTTTATGAAATGCTAGTCTTGTGAATCCAGTACTGTGTAACACAGCTTATCTTTTCTATTATGCTACTCATGTTAATCTAAATTAATTTACAAGTAAGAAATGTAGAGATGCTTCTCAGATTAACAGATTTTTTGTCTTTAAACTGTGTATTTTTTAACCTTAGATTTTTTGTCTTTGTACAGTATATATAAATATATCATTGCACAAGCTGTTAAATCACGATATTAAATTTGTTTTAATTTTAAAAGACATTTTTGAAATTGCAACACAGGGCGCTACTCTTCATTCTCCCTGAAATTAAGTTTTTATATCACACAGCTACCTGTTGCTAATGAACAATAAAAGCCATAAAACAAATCAGCAGGTGACAATGTTGCTTTCAAATTCAGAATGCATTTTTCAGAAAACAAAGTACTTGGTGTTATTTAATATTTCTCATAATATTTTTTAGTTGATTAAAGGTTTTTTATGGTTTTGAGCATGACTGCTTTGTCTTTATTTCTCTTTTGTATGGATCGCTGTCCACAAGGAGGTAACATGACTATAGAGGGCACCTGAAAGTGAGCAGAAGCAAACCCGGAGAAAATAGGCTCCACGTATCCTGCTTTCTGGAAGGTATTTAAGCCCCATTATTTTCCTGCCCACTACAGCCTTTTATTCCAGGCCTCCCACTGACTGGAGCCACACCAGCTCTTAGTTTTCAAATCGACCTTAATCATTTTAATATGAAAGCTACCAAGTACCCCCAATAATCACTTTGATGAAATGGAGGACATTTTAAACAGCCCCCCTCCCACCAAGCCCCCACACACTACATTTCAGCTTTCCACCCCAGCCTTTCATCATCCTTTTCATCATACTAACCTAACTTACTGAAGCTAAACCTCGATAAACAACACAAATTTCACCTTTAGGCCTTTTTTTTCCAAACAGAAGTGACTAGTCTTGTCAAATTTTACCTTAATCATCTTTTCCTGTAAATTTCCTCCATGTGAAACTCGGATTCAAACTTCATAAACAACTGATAAATGATGTTTGTTTTGCAAAAAAAAAAAAAAAAAAAAAGCACGGCTCAAAGTGCTGGTAGCATGTTGATGTTCACCTGATTGTTGAGTGAAAAACTCACTGCAAAGCACAATTTCACCTACTTTTAAAGTTCAGGCTCCACCAGCTTGCAGAATCTAGGACAAGGTTTGTCTGTGTTTGCAGACCATAACTGGAACAGAAGTGGCAGTGACAGAGCTGGAGTAAAGTCTGCAGCTCAGTTGCACAACGCTCCTGTTCTCCCACTGCTTCTCTAAAGACAGAGAGGCCAGGTCTGTCCTAATAAATCCTGAGATGTAAATCAATCATTTATTGATGAAACAAAATGTTTCAACTGCTCGTTGCAAAAGATATGATGCAAACCTTGAATTAACATTGTGGACGTTGGTTGCTGATTGTTCAACTTTGACAACATCATGGACTTAAAGGGTAACAGTTCAAAATTTGGTTTTTGAACTTACAGGAAAGTTTCTATGCATGTCGTTTGGAAGTAAGTCATCTATTATCTATTAAGAGGTGCTGCAAAGAACTTCATAAGTATTTTTTTTCCAAGTCCAAGTCAAATCTGTAACGACTGAAATCAGCATACCTCACATTGAATGCAAGCAATCTAGCCTGCCTTCAACACAATTCCTGCAGATTATAAATTTGATGCTCTTACTTCACAGGGAGGAGATCTGCATGTACTTGATCCGGGCTCTAAGTGGCCGTCTGCCAATCTAATTTTATGGTTGCATGTGCACACTCGGTATCACTCAGTAAGCTAGTTGTTACTTGTGATGATTTCTTTTTTCATTTACAATTTGTTTATCATTTATTGTTGTTTTTTTTTTTAGCTCCAAGTGCAACAGATGTTTTGCTTTTCCCCCAAACTCAGTGATTAATTGAGTTTGTTATAAGTTATTATGATTTAAATATTAACGAAAATAAATTTGATTTTTACTATTTCCACAACCCAGTAGCCCTAAAATCCGTTAATTGGAGTTGTTTTATATAATATAAAACTAACTCAAAATTAAATAGTATTTTTTCTCTGAAATCTTCAATGAAAATAATCTCTTACTGTTTGGTCATGGTATGCACTGTAACTCTGCAGGGTTGTGAAACATGAGGTAGGTCTAATCTGTGAAACAGTCAAACCAAAATGAATAATCAGAGCCCTAATTAGCATTAAACATTAACATAAACAGAGTGAAGTGCTTTAAGTTATAACTAGCAGTTCTGCAGAAGTGGAACAACTTGGATTTGTTTTGTTCCTTCTGGAATTTAAGCAAGTACACCGGCATACTTGCTACATCTCACATCTATTCAAAGCAATACCATAATGACAAAAAAACTAAGAGGAGCAAATGAGGCCTTGTTGACTTATTTATCACCTCTTGTGTGTTACCTTGGTATCTCTCACTGCCTTTTGGCAGGAGCACTGCCTTGTGGTTTATTTATACCACATGTCATCATTTATTAAAATCTCAGTCAGTGGGGCAGGCGAAAGAGCATTAGGGAGTGAAGTCGACAGGCTGCTTGGGAATCATCTTCCCGACTTGCCAAGTGGGGCTCCTTCTGCCCTCGCGCCTTTCAGCAAGCGCCAAAAACCTGCAGAGGCTCAAAAACAATGGGGGGGCGGGAGAAGTGGGAGAGAGTTATTAATCGACGTTCTTCGAAGAGTAAGACTTGAACCCATCCAAATTAGACTCATGGGGAATTTAGAAGTCTGGGGTTTCAGTGTGTTGAGGTTGAGAAGAACGCATTTCATTCTTCTTTAGGGGTTCACGGCCACAGGCATTAGATGAAAAGAAAATGAGCATGTGCTGCAGAATCACCATATTTCTTCTTTTTGTAGAAAAAAAAGCCAAATTGAGCTTCTATATGTCTGTTCAGTCATGAAATTGAAGTGTGATGTGTGTGTAATAGCCAGTGAAGGGTTTTATGGTGGAAGAAGGTCTTTCAGATTGGACATCATTTTGTGATGGCCAATCAAAAACTATGCATTTTCTTTGCGTCTACTGGGCTAAAGCTACACATAGTAGTTTGTAAGTGAGAGGTGGAAGATTTGAGACTTTCACATGTTTTTACAATAGAATCGGAAATGTGTGCAGGTATCCACCAGAGCTGCAGATGTTCAGGCATAAAAAGTAATGTAAAAGTGGACAGATGTTAGAAGGTTCTTGTTCTCCATTTTTTAAAATGATGTGGTAAACTATAAAGGTTTATTTAAACTAAGTTTTAGTACTTAAGTGAATAATTAAAGCACTGTGATGAATGAAAATTGGATATGAGCCCATTTAATTTAAGCTGGGATTTTAGCACAATTGGGAGAAGCCTTTTTAATTAAGAGCTGATTAAGCTTTTAAATATCTATCTGCTCATAAACACGGTCAATTTGTGACATTCCAGTCAAAAAATATTGAGACATTCTCTTTTAAAAATCTTTCTTCACTGATAAAAGTATGTAAAAAATACTTTCTCTTTAATTTGGGTTAAGTCACCCTCAACTGTTCCATACATTCCTTTGCACGAGTCCCTATAGTTCAAAAGACAGCACAATAAAAATTCTTAAAACTTCCCGAGCCGGGGGTAAACTCGGTGAGGAATGTCGTACAAGTCCTGGAGTCTCAATAGTGCAGCTGTGAGAAGGGGAGTGGCTGTGCCCACTGAAGTGTAACCTGTGACGGTTTAGGAACAGTAAATGACATCGGTTCAATGCAAGCACATGCAAATTTGGTTCTGTCTGTAAGAATCAGAAGCACGGCCTGGAGACTCACCCTGAGAACATGAAACATTCTATTCATTTTTCTTTGGACATCACGTACACCTGTCACAAGCTGCTAACTCACTGCTCAACCCCATGCTTTCCCTGTGTTTTTTCCTCTTTAGCTCAACGCATGACTGACAGAGGCACAAAAGAGCCAGATAAATATAGCCTGGAGCAAACACCAAACGGTATTTGCCGACATTGAGTTGTTCAACCGAAGCCTTGCAATCTTAATCATTTTAAATGTGTATGAAGGAAATAAAACGTTGGTTAATTAGAGTGCAGCGACACAGCACACAACTTCTTTTGACCCGAGTGCGATATTGAAAGCAGACAAAAAGGCGACGGTGCTGAAGTGTTCATTAAAATAACTAACCTGGAGAAGCATTCACTGTGTCTGTGGAGGAGCTTGTTTGCCCCCAATGCATGGATGTTCGTGGGTCTCCTCCCTTTGATGTGTCTGAATAGCGAGGCATCAAAGGAACATGAGGAGGGCTCTGTGTCTGTGTGCAAAATGAATGGGGAACCGTTCTCATCATAAAGAAGTTGTTTGACACACAGAAGTTGTGCAGCACGATTGATGCGCCATCCTCTGCATGAATCGCCACTCTAACATTTGAGTAATCACCAGTTCCAATCATTAAGCTACTGATTATGACTTATCTTGAATGTCACGCTATTTTATTGAGGAATGAGCATTGAAATGGACGATAGGAAACGGTTTGCTTTGTTTTCTCAGCACAATGGAGCTACGAATAAGCCAAGGCATTCCCCTTCCCTCCTCTGTAATTGAGTGCTTTAGATGTCATGTTTACATTTGTAATGATAGAGTTTCCTTCCCTCTGTGGTGCTTCATAGACATATAGAGACTATGTTTAAGGGCCTTTAGATGGCACACCAAGCATTTTATAATATCAAGATGGTAAATGTCAGCTTGGTGTGCCGACAGGAAAGGAGAATAAAGCAAAATAGTCACTTTACCTTTGGTGTTTGACAGCAGGAATATATTAATCCTGTTCAAGGCCAGTGAGAGAACATGACCATTTAATATTTACTGCCTTCCTTTGCCACAATGGTCCCCAAAAAAGGGGTTGCAAATAAAGAACAGTGGGATCTTGAGATCCCAGAGAACTAAATATTTTAGTTATTTTTTTATTGCTAATTTATTTATGCTATTACTGTTACAAACAGAATAAGACAATCATTTAGATAAAATGGCTTCTGGCCAAGTCTGCTAATAACCACCAACCGCTGCATGCTGGAGCAGTGGTTAGCAGCAAAAACATTCTGAGTGCATACCTGGCCTGGGGTCTTTCTGCACAGTTTGCATGTTTTCCCTGTGCATGTATAGGTTCTCTCTGGGTACTCTGGCTTCCAACCATATTTATTGTGTGTATGGTTGTTCATCCCGTGCACCTATGTGTTGTCCTGTGATGGACTACTGACCTGCCTAGAATGTCATCCCTCATCTTTCCTAACAAACTTGCACAAAAAATCTATAATTCAGTTAAATTATGCATGAAATTTTAGTATTTAAATGATTTGTGTAAGTGTAATTGTACACACCAGGTATTTGTGACCCAATTCCGATATTTTTACGGACGTCTGAACGGCCCTATTTGAATGTTTTCTCCTCCTGATAAAAAAACTCTGTTATATGGAAAACACATGTGCCTTCTTAATAGAAACTGGATAAAAAATGTCCACTGATTTATTACAATTCATTGTTGCCATATGACATAATCAATCTGATCTAAAATTGCCTACAATCACAGAAAAGCTATCTGACCAAGTGCCAGTAGAAACAATCAGGATATATGTTGTTGGGAGTGAGGTGTTGCTTCCTGCTCTGCAGACATCTAGTTTCTTTTCCCTGAAACTTTGCCAAGTTGCCAGGTAGCAGGCAGAGGAAAAACAAAACAGATCCCTTCTGCCTCTCTCTCTCTCTCTCTCTCGTTTTATTTTCTGACTTCCTTGAAGTTTCCATGCCATCAGCAGAATTGGGAACAAAATGAACACGGTAGTGTTTGCCTGGAAAACCCCACCTTGTCATGTTGTTGACTTCTCACTAACTATGAGGGCTTGGTCTGGCATTTTCCAGTGGATAGTTTTGTCCTTCATTTGCACGCTGACATCATACATTCCATTTAGTAAAAATCAGATCCTGAAGTATACGCTCAAGCTTGTGAATGTCAAGATGACGTAAGCCATGCAATCGTGAGTCAATTACATATACTGTACAATGTCATGCAAACAAGAAACAACACAAAATCCATATGACATTATTTCCCTGTGTTAGAGGGAAAGTTTGAGGGTCTGAACAAAACCCTGGAAGGTGGGACTGGTCTTTTGGGGTTTCTGGGTTTTGGGTGTCTAGACATTAAAGGTGTGTGATGGAAAACTTAAAGATCTTCAAGAAACTTTACACAAAAATAGATGAATATTCCTAAAAAAAACATATTTGCACACAATATCTCAACAGGTTGATCAGTCCTCTCTGACCAGCTCAGACAAGTCTGCTTTTATTTATTGATAAAAAAAAAAAAAAGCTAGTTTTTCTGGTTGGATCCTGATTTATTTTGTTTATGGTGAAGTTATACACCCAAACATATGTTTTTAGCAAATAAATATATATATATTTTCTGCAAGCTCAGTTGTGAGGATTTGCAAGTTGGAAGGCAGCAAGATCTGAAACGCTGAAAGAGCTGTTTAGTTTCATTTCTGAAACTCTGACTAGGACAGTAACAGCTGAACGGAAACAAAGTTGATCATTAAAAGTGAGGGATTTCCCCTGAGCTTGTTTCAGAAACTACTAATGAAAAAAGACCTCAACTTTAGCATTTCAAAAAAAGATTTTTTTATGTTTCAACACTTGTGAAAATTCAGGTGGAGATGAAGCAAATTAAAACTTCTCTTTGAAGCTGCACGAAAGATATTTGCTGCTAAAAGATATTTGCATAAGTAGCTGTGCGTACACCTGCCATGTGCTTAAAGAGATTTACTAGCAGTGTAGATTTTCACCAAACAGGTTCCCTTGCTAAGCTGGGGGAAAATGCTTGCTTAGGAATGTTTCCACTGATGAGACACCAAAGAGGCCGGCTCCATCTCGGCAGTGATGTTTTGCTGGACTAGAAGAAAAACAACTGCTTTTTGTCAAGGGCTGAAGTTAAAATGTTCCAAGCTTCATGTTAAAAATTCCTGTTCTTAACACAGGAAAATCATAAGTTGCATTGTCCTACTGACTTTAATTTCTCCAGTTGTAGAGAAACTGCTACTTAGCAAACTCAGCTATATGTGTAAATGTCAGTTTAGACATTTGAGGAATACCACTTTGATATTGCAAGCTGGCATGTATAGATCTTGCATTTAATGGTTTATGTAAGCTATTTCATATTTTACCATAACCAAACCAGCTGTAAAAATGATAAAACTCAGAACCCCCCCACCCCCAAAAAAAGGGCAATATCCTTTTGTTATAATACACTAAATCTGTCACACTATTCCTAGCATTTTGAATTAGTCATCCTCTTGAATAATTTGACAACAGTTTGGGTCGATAATGTTTTTTCCCCTATTTAAAATGGCAGAGTTTGTCTTATTAAAAGGACACACACTGATGGCATCTTATTCTAAATTCTTTAGTGAATTCCAGAATTTGAAATGAGCCCTCCCATCTGAAACCCCTGGCTGAGAGCGGCTCCCAGGACTGATCCGCCGCAGACCACATGCAGAGCTTGTGTAAGATGGTATTGACTTTACATTCAGCCTGCTTACTCTCCCAGGACTTCCCTCAGAAAGACGAAGTAGGTTCGCCAGCATTATGTTTTGCTTCTTGCAAAACCTCACAGTGAGTTTCGGGATGTGAGACGGATTCAAAGATTTGTTTTGATGTGAATCAGGTCTTAGCGGCGGTGACAATATGCAAATGCACGAGAGAAATTGTCTAGCGAAAGAGAACAATAGAGCCCACGAAGCAGCACGAGGTATAAATTGACAACTTCGCTTTCATGTCGCTTGTTCCCAAACGCTCTCTGCCAGCCAGAAGACTGTCTCGGAGCCAGAGCATTAGCATAGAGGCTAGACATGTCCACTTTCAAACTCAATCACCCGAGCTGTCATCTCTCTGCCGCCGCTGCTTGTTGCTTTAAGCCCCTGCCAGGGCTCGGCCCCAAAATAACTACAAAATAATATTCAAAAGGAATGGCTTCATTCCATAAATATATATCTCTCCTGCAAAGCTTCTCTCTCTGCCTCTCTGTAATTGGGGTGTGACCTAAATATCTGACTGGAGCTGCACTTGAGCGAGTCTGCAGCCTTATTGACCTACATTTTAAGAGAACACTGATAAGCATTTGCAGGAATCAATATGCTACACTGTCCTTGTTCTTGGCTGCGAAACTGTTCATTTGGCTGAAACAAATGGCATCTTTATTATCCTAGGAACATAATATTTGGAAATAAGTTCAACCCATTACTTTGAAAGCGCTATAAGTTTTCTGTTGATTTGTTTTACTCTAAAATCTCGCTGATAAGAGATTACACAGGTCTGTTTTTGTGTGGTTGTCTCACCTCAGATTTCTTTCCACAACAACCTAAATAAACTTCTCATGTTTTTGATCTGTTTGTTTGAACTAACACATGTTTCAGTCATGCCTGTGTTTTTGTCACTTTGTATTTCAAATGGAGGAAAATTAATAGAATGTTTGTGGGATGTGCAGAAAGCCTTGACACAAAAAAAGATAAAGAAAATCAAACTGTCAGGTTGTTTTTAGTGCATGATAAATAATTTGCCTTGAAAAAGCCTTTATCAGTACCGCTTCCTATTATCTCTAGCAGCAGAGCTAAAATAAATAGCTCTGCTATACATATTAGCTATGGCTAAACCTGTTATTTTCCGTTCTCAAATGTTCACAGTTTTTATAATAATGTGGATGAATGGATAAAATTTTGCAATCAAGACTGGAAATCTGATTGTTTTTCCATAAATTTCACAAATTAATTTATGACTTTTTCATGCTATGGAGTTAAAGTTGCATGTTTAACAGCATTACATGGTCATGCATCTTTTATTTATTTATTTATGGAGTCATGGATATTATAGAATATCCATAGTCTTAAAATATAATGCCAAAAGTTTTATGTTATTCTTATTCAAATTAGAAAACATTGTTGAAAATGAGATTTTTTTTTTCTTCCAAAAATGTAAACCGCCCAAATCCAGTAATCAAACTTGTTCTTAAAGATTTTTATTTTTTTTTTCTGAGTTTTTAAAAACTATTTGCAGCTCCCCATTACTGTACAATCTTCAGTAATCATACAGTAATCAGAATGGGACTATTGTAGAACTTCCTTCATGCTCCGTTTTTCTTTCTTCTCAACCCTGGTAAGAACAGTAAAACTTCGTCCTGTCTAATACCGATGCACTCTTATCCCTTCAGAGGTAACATGGGTCAGTTTGGTTTGCACATGCTCTGTAATTAGGAGCATCCTCTGAGCCATGTGATGCCTGTGAATTAGGGAATTGTTTTTGGCAGCCAAGGCCACCATATAGCGGCACAGAGGACATAAAAATTTGTATTAAAAGATGTGGATGCAGGCTTTAATTATAAGACTCTCTTCAATAAGATGGCTATTATTGTTAAGATCTTAAGCTAATTAGAGATTTGCAATCTGTTGCCTGTCATTAATAAATGCTTGGTGCTGTGTATCGCATTACAAGATATACACATTGTGGGAAACACTTGCTCTCGTCTTTATGTGTAATGAAATGTCACTAACACATTTCTCACAGAAGAATTCACACCATCCCTCCTCTGGATTAAGTGGATCACACTTTCTTTCACACTTTGAAAGAAGATTTATACGTTGTCTTACCTTCTAAATGCAAAAAAAAAAAAGCATTTTACTTAAGAACATAAAAAACATTATTTAAAGTGAATGAAAGAGAAAATGTTAACTTTGCTTTTGAATGCCTATAGTATGAACCCCATCTTAAAATACTGTGAAATAGTGTGTTTTATTTTTTTTTATAACTGTTAGTAACTCAAAATTATGAACAATTATGAACATTATGAACAATTATCAAGATATGAAATCGAAATAAACCTATGTTAACAAAAAAGCTATTTTCAAATGATGATTTTATGGCTTATTAACCCACTAATGGGTTAATTAATGGGTTAAGCCCTTTCATAAGGGGCTTAACCCTGCTTAGGCCCTTTCCTAAGTAATGAGAGTATTGTTATTAATATTTTTAGACAGGTTAACTTTCCTCACCACACCCATGCCCAAATTCTATCAAAATGTTGGAGAATGAGATGGAGACATCAGTTAAATAGAGCCCTTCTGACAAGACGCAGTCTGAAAACGTAATCTAAAGAAAGTGAATTTTGCCAACAGGAAAATCCTAAAGGAGAATGTTCAGATTTTAGTTTGTGACATTAAGCTCAAGTATACTTGGGTTATGCAGCAGCACAATTATCAATAGCACACCAATAAGTCCACAATAATAAACAAAAAAATAAGTAAAAGTCTAGACCTAATTCTGATTAGTGTGGCATGACCTTGAACAGAGCATTATTGCTCAAAAACTCTTCAATATGGCTGACTTACAACAATTCTCCAAAGAGTGGAACATAATTCCTTCAAAGATATAAAAATAATACAAACATTTTGTATGCATGACAATTTTCTGTTATACTGACAGACTCCAAAAAGACCTTGAAGATGAAAGAATAGACATGTCACCATTAATTATCTGACCGGAAGCTTTTCAAGAACTTGCATGCTCCTCTTAATCTGTGTATTTACAGTGAGGTGCTGTAAAACAGTCTACCACTCTGAGTACTCTGGGAAGCTGTGGCAGCTGCTCCTCAAAACGTTGATCATCAGCAGAGCTAGAAACTGACAAACTCAACAAACAGAAAGCTTGCGACTCTCATTGAAAAGAAGGCTTGATTCCTGGTTACTGTTTTCAAAATGTCATTTTTATTTGTAAATATTCAGTTGCCTGTTTTAAAATAAACACAGATGGGAACATTTTAATTTTCATCAAATGAATTCTGCGTGCTCGCAGATATTCTCCTAAGAAAGTCATAACATTTACCTTTTACTTTTTTGACTATTCAGGTCTGACGCATATTAACATTTTGGATTCACTGAGAGCTCTTTAGCTGTTCCACAATAAAATTAATTCTCATAAACACAACTTTACTAATGATTATGTACACAGTGTTCTCACACCATGGTTCAACGAAGGTTGTTGCCAGTCAAATATGGAGTAAACAAGGACATTACAAAAACTTTATATGTCTCCAAAAATGCTGAAAAGACCAGACAGAGATGCAAAGTGCTACATATGTTCATGTGACATCAATCTCATAGTCTCAGGAGTATGGTTGCAAGATATTTTAACAAAGTACACTCCCATGCCTGGGTCTCTCTCATTTCTTTTAGAAAAAAAGCCCAAAACATTTTGGAACATGTGCTATGAACTGAAACACAATTTGTACAGAAAATGAATCACACATCTCCAAAAGAACACCAAGCCCACAGTGGTGGCAGCATCATGCTCTGGAAGTTTGTGTCAAGGTCTTAGAAGGTCAACCTCACTGATCTTCAAAGTTTGAATAAGTGTCCAAAACCTTCACGTTTCCGCAAGAAAGCTGAAGATGAAGAGGCTTTTATTTTTTTTTTAAATCAAAAGAAAAACAAAGTTCTGGAATGGCTAAACTAGAATCCAGAACTGATTCTGATCGGATTGTGATTTATTCTGACATAAAATGGGCTGTGTACAAGATAGATTTGGAAAACCTTTGAAAGGTAAACTGGACAAATGTTACCAAGGCAAGATGTGGAATGCTGATGGACACTCACTTAAAATAATAATAAAACAATGACTAGACACAATAAAGGGAAAGAGTTTTTAAGAATCTGAAATTTTGTGCACATTTATTATGTCCACTTGGATTCACTCTATGCTGCAATGCGAGCCTGTGATCTACTCAGAGAAGATTTATGAAAAAGAATCGAATCTTATTTGTGAAACTTGCAAATTCTCAAACAGAAATGAAAAATCAATTTCATTTCAAAACCACGGGAAATTTTCCCTTGTGATCTATGGAGCGTAACATTGTTTGGTTATCTCTGCTGTTAGGAAGTTGCTTTTCTCTGACCAGCAGCCAGAATTACAGGCAGGAAATTGAGATCAGAATCCGAGCCAGAGGGTGTGTGTTTTGTAGCAAAAGGGTGTTCTGTGGAGACAGCGAGTTGGACTGTGGATCCTGTCCCCCGCTCGGCGCCATGAGGCCCACGCACAGGAAGCTTCTCATGCTAAATAGAGCTGCTCCCTTCCCTTCCCTCCCCTCCTTCTCTCTTCTCTACCATCTACAGAGAACAGACAGGGAAAGTTACCTCCCTTTTTTGATAATTTACAATTCCCCTCCCCCTTATCTCCCCACAGCTGTGAAATTTAATGAGCTCTCAGCTTTGGACTTTTGTGCAAGTCATTGTTTTGACTTGTTCTTCTATCTGAAAACGTCCATGACCGTGATGTAACCCCACTCGCAAAGACACAGCTCCTCCTCTGTATTAGAGACTCTGTAAAAAGGGAGACACAGTCTGTGGCGTCGGAAACAGGGTTCTTTATGACCTGCCGCTTTTTGTTTTTCTTCAGAGCAACACCCTCTCACTCTCTCTGCTTCTTCTGGATTCTGAGTTGGGCCTCCTTATCAGCTCTAAACATGCTGATAGAGACTTAGGAGGTGTTGAAATTAAGTCCTGAGCGCATCTCTGGTTGTTAATGTCCTTTTTTTCCCTAAGAGTTGGCTGTTTTTTCCTAATCTCAAATGGCAAAACATCCTGGGAGAGTTACAGTTATCTCGACAGAGTGCTGTCTAACTGGCTGCATGTCAGCCTCCTGGCTAAATCGAGTAAAATACTGCACATCAGCATTCTGCAACCAAAAAGTAATTTCATGGTATGAAATTTTAGATTAGGTGTCATACAAATGGATTTAGTAAAGTCTGATGTCAGGCAGTTGAAGGACCTGGACAAGTTATTAATATTTAACATCCATTAAACTAAAAAACAATACCAACAAATAATTCAGTCAATATGCAAATTACATACATTTTTTTATTTAGATTTGTTTGTTCACAAAATAGATGACATGCATGAAACTGCAAGTTCAACCAAGCTCTAAATAAAAGAGGTTATTTAGAGCTGCCAGTACAGACCACGTGTAATTGACTGATATCTTTTTGTTTTGACCATTTCTACAGCAATACAGTATATTTGAAAACACTTGGACACGCTAGTGTAAACTTATATGGTGTGGTGAATAACTGAGTTAACCCATTTGCCAGTGAAGCTGTCAGTTACCGTTGGTTAGTATAGAGACTGCTAGAAAAACGAGTAGCAATAATTGCTAAGGTTAGTCCTCGACAAATTTTTGGAGTAAAAAAGTCAGTTTTATTTCTTCTCTGAGCCGCCTATCCTCTTGCCTTGCCCCAAAACTGATAAAAAGAAAAACAGAAGTCTGCATCCATGTACTTTTTAGACTCTACACAAGTCACACAATGCAGTTGCTCCAACAGAGTCAACAGTTATAGTTTTATTGCCAAAAATTAAAGTTTTGTGACCTCAGTAAACATTGTTGGTGTAAGCTCATTGTGTACGGATGTAATGGCTCAGTTTTTGACTATTCTGGGTTGTTTCGTTTAAGAGCCTTTAGTCATCCAATTAGGCTAACGTTACAAAGCAGGGTGATGTAGTAAAATAAAAAAAATAAATAAATAAAAAACATGAAGGGATGAATATGCAAAATTCATAAAAAGAGACATCCAATATTCAAACCTTCTGCCTTCTCCATGTCAGGTAAGTGTACCCAGAGGAAACCCACACAGACACAGGGAAAACATGCAAAATCCATCCAGAAAGAGTCCAGCCCTGGCTGCAAAGCTGTGCTTTTCAAACTGAGTTTCTACAACCAATTAACTTACAATTTATGCTTGGGCTAATGGGATCATTAGGGGGATTTTTTTTATTATTATTCTCACTGCAGATACATCCAGCCAAATCAGGGTCAGAAGTTCAACACTTTTTCAACTTGACGTAAACTCGATTTGACCAGGGTTGATCTGGAACGTGTCAAAACATCATCATTTTGTTGCAAGTGGTCCAGCCTTTTTACCAAAGAGAACCATGTGTTATGCCTGAAAGCTTTGCCAATACATAGGTACAGTCAGATGAAACTACAGCAATCTTTGCATGAACCTTTTTTTTTTTTTTTTTTAATTATCACCCATAAATATGACACTTTCACAGCTTTAAAAGCTAAAATTGGAATGGTATAGTGTTTGTTGTGTGTAAGTACCACCTGTGAACAAACAATGTAACTTCCAGTCCAGTATTGTATTCCAATCAGCTGCTGATTAAGATGAGGCTGTGAGATTGCGGGGAGATCTATAAGCTCGGCAGGAGGCAGCAAATGAAGGAGATGCGCTATAAACACATAAGGATAAGATTAGAAAGATGAGGCTAATGCTTAGAGGAGCAAGACAAGATGAACCACGGCTTAATGACAGTCTCTAATGAAAAGCATTTTTTTCTTAGAGTACTGGTGAAGTGAATAATAGCTGATTCCTTTGAGGATTACCAGAACAGTTGAGTGGAGTGGTATACATCAAAGTGAAACAACATGACAATTACATTGTGTCTTGCCTGAATGAAAGGTCTGATCGGAGATCAGTTTGCAGTTAGACTGAACTCAAGGCAAGCCACTCAATAAGTGGCTTGCCTTAATGTGATTAGAGCTCTTTGAACCCTCTAAGGCCACAAAAGACCACACACTTATGTAACCTGCTCCAGGAGGTGTTCCTGTGGAAAGGGCTTATTTAGACAGCTCACCGACAATGTGCCTTTCTTTTGAAAAATAAGTTGTTGTTGGATGTGGAAGGTGTGCGCTTGAGATGCATAATAACTACAGTGACTGACAGGCATGCAGGTGTTGGAGGCAAGTTCATGCATGAGTGCTAGACTCAGTGATAAAATGACTGGTCATACTCTATGTTGTGTCTGAGGAAGCTGCAGAAGCTACATGTTGATTAAATGAACCAACATTATAATCATTTAGTCCCATAATCACATGCTAGCCATGACAAATGATTTTCTATTAAATAGGAATACACAGAGTTGTAATTTGCTCCCTTTCAGACATCATCTGTTTTTACTTTTTTATTTTTGGCATACTACCAAACATGAATGTTTCAAAGTAAGACAACCTCTAATGCACAATTAAGTTTATTATTTCATACTTTGTCTTTCATTGAAAATGACCTTCATTAAGTTTTTTGGTCGGTGTGAGATAGACCTCTGTGTCTCTTTCTTGCCTTTGAGTCATGCTCATTGTATTTATTCTGATTATCTTAGATTGTAATATTTGTTTGACAAACTTTACCAATTCAGTGGAATAAACAAACAAACAAAAAAGCTAAGAAAAAAAGACATTTTGAATTGGGGTGGGGAGGTCAAAACTTTTTCACAGTACTGTATGAACCAGAACATTTTTCATCTTCAAATCACTGAGATGTGTTTGATGAAAACTGGCCGTGATGAGACACAAAAGCACCTCTGATAATGCATTCTGTATAATTTCCACCATGGATTTCTGCGTCCGGACAAATTTGAGCGATAGTGTACCATCAGATCATTACTGGCTGAAGATGGAGAGACTGGGCTCAGCTGTTTAAGGTACTCATCTATGTGGTTTGTGCGGCTGTATTAATGGGGCTTTGGAGTGCTCCTGAGCTCTGCAGACTCCTTATCCTCATCACTGTTGTGTAAAGAGAAGGAGCCTAATCCTATCTGGTCTGCAAATCCTCCTCTGGGGCCCAGACTCTGTGGAAACAGGCAAACCGATGCACAGGCGCCTGACTGGCCCGCTCTCTGTCTCTCGTATGCAGTCACAAATGCAGAAAGACCCACATGCACACGCAGTACACACAAGCCTCCACACACCTCTGGACAGCAGCCAATGCCACTGCAGTCACAGGTGAGTGCTGTAGTTTGCTACAAACAAAGAAAAGGATTGTCAGGATTCTTTCCTCGTCACACACACTCTGGCGGAAAGTGTCGCCTCTCATCATAAATGGAAATCTACATCAACGCAGTTAAGACCATAAATGCTTGTCATAAATGCAAATCTCCGATTCCAATCCCAGTTTTCCATCCTGGAATAAGCACTCTGAACATGTGATTTCAACCTTCTGGTGCTTGTTGCTTTACAGTTCGGTGGTTGATTATTACACTGCGGCTGAGCAGCGCTAGCCAAATGAAAACAGCAACCTCCCCTCATGTTCTGTTCACGAGCCGGAGAGAACAGCTCCCTAATTGTTGCTTCGCTGTCCTGTTCTTCATTGCCAGTCAGCTATATTATCCCTAAATGACAAACACACTGTGTTATTTTGGGTGATCCGTAAAACTCCAGGACTCTCCATTAAAAAGCACACAATGATAGTCTGCCAGGATTGGTACACAAATCATCCACTTCAATAAAAAAAACAGTGTGCTCAAAGCGTCCTTGTGTTTAGAGAAAAATTGCCTTCATTTTAGAAATAAACCCCCTCCAAAAAAACAATGTTTTGACTTCAAATTGCAGGTTATCATGTGTGATGGGCTTTGTTCTGTATATTTTAGCCCTTTTCGTGCTCTTTTCTTCTTCTGAAGACTGCATGTTTATATTTAAAAAGAGCATAATCCTGTTTGTCTAGACGTTTGTCACATAATATTTGCTTCCTTTATTAACATAGTGAAAAAAGGTAATTTTTAATGTAAATCTGATCGTGTGTTTGATGGAGCAAAAGGGAAAAAGATCAGAGTTTCTGCAATAACAATTTCCTCTGTGCTAGATACAAGATCAGTTTTTCCCCTTGGCTTCATTTGACTGACAAATGATCACAGCCAAAATACCAGGTTGTTTTTATGACATTTGTGTAGGCTTACTGTTGTTGAGTTGCAGCCAAAACTCAGTTGCTGAACTGAGAATATGCATGCCAAAAAGGCAGATTTTTGAGTTTGCATGCAGACAATATCTATAAAATTAGCTGTATGTTTCGCATTTGATCTTATTTTAAAAGTATTTGTTCATTTTGGGATGGGTGGGGGGCAGCAAAAAAAAGTTTATTGTGTCTGGCATTTTAACAGCAATACAGCAGCACTTCAATTTTTAAGTTGGTAAAAAATAAAAAAAAAAAGAATAAAAAAGTAATCCATGACACATAAGATACAGAAGGACAACGTTTAATTTGTTAAATTTTTTTTGCAAGAAGTTGACAAATCTAACTTTCTAGAAGTAGGAATTTATAAGAAAACTTTGATCTTTCTCAGTACACGAGTTCAAAATCTAATATGTCTGACTTGCATATACAAGCATAACGAATACAAGTAACAGTCATTTTGTAAACTAACACCTGGTACAAGTCATGCAGAAGGATTGTGAAAGACGGTTTGCTATAAGAGCAAATTTTATCCATTTATATCATCATTTACAGCTAACAAGCCAAACAAACTGGAAATACAGACTAGGATATTTTGTTTTACAGAGAAATACATGTGCTTGACTTTCAGTATACATCTGGAAAGCTTGTTTAAGGCAAAAAACATTGTTAAGCAGTGTCAAAAGATGTCAGCAGCATCATTATAAGAACATTTGTAACAAAGCAAAAATTGTATGCTTAACTCATTTGAATTTAAGAACTATTTAATCTTCTAATAGATGTTTCATTCAGAAAATGAAAAGCTACCTGAAGATAAAGCTTTGATGACACTTTATCATTTTATCACAAATTATTATTTTCACAAAACTGTGTACAAATAGGTTTCCTGTAAATACTTGACAAAGGTAGTTTTCCTTTGTTTTAAAACATAAATATTGAAATAAAAATGTTTTTTTGTTCATTTGTCAATGGTAAATACCTGTGTGTTGTTGGTTTTGGCTCCAACCTTATCCAAGTTTATTGGACCAAATAATCACGCTCATGCAATTTTTTTTTTTTTTCCCAAGCAGAATCAACTAAAGCTGTCGGTAATCTTATAACGGAAAAGACGGATCTTAAAAGCCACAAGGGTCAGATCCAGGAAATGACTCTTGACGCTCCGCACTCGCTTTTGAACTTCTCTGTTGATCCCACTGTTTTCCGTTTTAATTCTCTTGGCAATTGTTATGAAATTCCCTCTGCTGGTATTAGTGTCCAGTGGTATCAATCTTGTCATCTGGCCAGTGAACTCTACAAAGAGTTATCTGTAACATGTTACAGTTCTTGAAGCCACAATTACGTATCATATGTACATTCCTCAGCCAAAGGGGCCCAGTGTTTCTGTTGCTACAGCGACTAATGTGGGGAACAAATAGGTTATATAAAAGCTCTTTTTTCATTTAGTTTTCTAGCTTTCTTCAGAAAACCCAAAAAACAACCACTTATCATATTTTCTAAAGCTACTGAACCATACTGAAGTGTCTAATAAGCCAAAGTAAATTGCATTTGCAAAATATTAAAAGTCATTTAAAGATGTTTTAACTTATAAAATGTATTAAAATAGTTTTTTAACAAATGAAAACTGCATATATTTGTGGTTTTCTAACCATACTGGCTGGTTATGTACTGGTTACTGCATTTCACTCTTCCAAACCCATTAACAGTGTCTGCAAATGATTCAATTCAATATATGTTTGTGTCTTTCAACGATAGCTATCTTTAAGACCAAATCATGACGAGGTTAATGGTTAAAACATGCACTGTAGGTGCTGCAAAATGTGCATTCCTTGTTTCAGGAAAACAGATTGACAGATTATGAGCTTATATATATATAAAAGATCATTCCATCACATTTTAGCAAATTTGCATTTCCATTAATCCCAAATCACTGCCTCATATTTGAATTATTCTTCACAGATTAGCGCTCTTCTTTATTCCTCAAAGGCTTATACTCCAGCAGTCAATCTATCTCAGCTCTGCAGAGCCCATAAATTGAGGCTAAAGAGGGTAGACAAACACGCTGGGCAGGCGGTGTGAGAATCAGCCGATTAAATCCTTTGTCATTATCTGGCAGGCCCTGCCAGAGACATCTGCTTGTGAATGCAATTTCAGGCAGAACTGGGAAAAGAGGTGTTACTTAGGTTAGAGGGGAAGAGACACACCCTGGTTCCTTTAAATGGCTAACATTCACTTCATTAGGGCTTGAGTGTTGGTCTCAACAATGAAGGAAAGAACTTGAATGAAGGAAAGAGCTTGTCACTGACAGCTTGATCTGATTTGGCAAAAGCAGGCATCACCATTAGCCTTAAAGCAGTTTATGCCTTTACCACATTCAGAATTAAAAATAAAACTTCATGGCTCCTGCTGTGATCTGCTCTGGAAGACTAATGATGCTGGTTGTTTAAGGTGAAATGATGACTCAGCCTCTAACGCAAGAATCCAGGAACATCCAAAACAGAAGGGAAAGAAGTCTTTTGTTTTACTTCAAAGCTTGTCTCAGCAAGTTTGTTGTTTCAATTTGTAGTCAACAAGTGTGGACCAGTGGTCAATTTATGACAATGAAAAAAATCTTTTGAACTACTGAGCTAAAAAGCAACAATAACAGCGCAAGAGGAAAAACAAGGAAAGCCGATTCTGTTTGTTTCTTAAAAAGGACCATTGGAAAGGCAACGTGGTGGAGGAAAACAGGCTCTGTCGAAAGGATACTAATCTAGAGGTAATCCCCTCAGCATCTGTCACTGATGCATTAATCAGACAGAAAGGAAGCATGTTATTGTGTAATACCCCTTCTTGTCTAAAGCCACTGTTGTTGAATTTAGCAGATTGGACATGGGTCAGGGGCTTCTTTCTTCTAGAAAACAAATTTTACATCCACTTGATGAAATGTGTGCAAATTCTGATTCTTATGTCATATATAAACACATAACATTTGCAGACTTCCCTAATTGTCTGTCATAAAAGCAGATCTACAGCTAGAATTCATGTAGGTTTGTAACAGGGCAATTGGAAGTAACACACTTCTCTATTTTTGCCTTTTTATAGGTCTGGAAACTCATTGTTGAGAGAAAGCCATGTAAGCCATATAAATTAAGCCAAGTCAGGGACAGACAAAACATGAAATATAATCACATGAGGCCATATCTAAAGTGTATGGAAAGTACATCACCTTAAATACACATTTCTCACAGTGTAACATGGGGATGACAGTATTATGCGCTGGGGATTTTCTTTAGGAAAGACAGAGAAGCTGGTCAGAGTTGATCAGAAGATGAACTAAGGTAAACAGAGGGCAATCCCAAAAGAATATCTGGTCACCATCCAGCAGGACAATGACCCTACACATACTGCCAGAGCTACGGTTGGATATAGACATGAAAGTCCCTTACAACTGAAAGACTTAGTGGGCAGAGAAGTTGTCTTTCAAGCGGAAGGTTGTAGGTTCAATTCCAGCCTCCTCATGCTGATGTGCCCCTGGGCAAAGTTGCATACAAATGTATGAAGGGGTGTGTTTGAGAGTGTGAATGAGTGAATGTTGCTCTAGTGTAAAAAGCATTGAGTTCATTCTATGAACTCAATGCATTTATATATGCATACATATCACATCCCGTATATATATATTCTTCAACTTTTTTTCATCCACTTTGCTAACCACATATTGTCCTATAACATAAATCCACAATTCAACAGATCTAATTTTGTTTTTGCATAGTAACAAAAATGTGAAAAAGAGGTGCAGATAATTTTGCAAGGCACTTTAAAGAGACATATTGTTGGGTCAATTGGATTATCAAGGTGCCATTAGCACATTATTATATATCTTTCTACTCTCAACTTGCTCACAATTACACCCAGTCCTGCTGTATAATCCCTCCTCATCAGTGGAGCTACTGTCATTAACATGAAAAGACCCCACAATGCTGATACCGTTACTGACAGATTCATGACTATGTGTTCAGACCAGCTGTTGACGACAGATAGAAACTGTGTGTTGCTTAGATGATTAACAGTACCTGCAGGTGTGATACATCACACAATGATGAGCTCGTCTCGCAGTGCTTAATCATAATGAAACAGTCCGTCATTCAGCTTCGCTGAGCCCCATCACTTTCGTTGGGCCAATCCCAGCTGGGGATCTTGTCACCAGGGGATGAATATAGAGAGGACGCAGGCTGGAAGGCTCCATATATCACATATGTAGGGTCTGCTGGAACAGTGTGATGTCACAGAAGGGCTGAGATGATTAAAGTGGCCACAATCTCAAACACATCATCAGGATCCACAATCCTAATCTCTACAGAAAGCCTCAGCTTTTCCATGAACTAAAAACACACTCTGACTCCTTCTAAAGACATAAAATTTGTTTATAGACGCTGAGGTCAGCTGCTGAGCACTGATTAGATTCACTTTGTTGTCTGTGTGTGTGTGTGTTTGCATTCTTTTAATCTAAGTAACCTCACACACCAGGCAGAAGTATTTATAAGCGCTATGGGCAGTCAGCTCAGTGCGTCAACCTTCATTTGCATTTTTCTTCTTGTTGTGCACATGATTTGAGATAAGAATAATCAGGTTCATCACCTAATATGCATTGATTATGTAGCAACATAATTAGGATAATGATTCTCTCTACTGCTCATGACAGCTGACAGTTGCTTTCAAGAAGAAACAAACAGTCCTCCTAGACTTCTGTTTTCAGTTTCATCTTTGCTTATCTTAGTCTAATTAAGATCCCAGATTTGCTGCAGTACAGATCAGACAAACAATTTAAACATTCCCTCAATAAATTAAGCATAATTAACATGTCAATAAATTGTTTCACTGCATTTGAGCTCCTGGTGATTGGATTCCCTCCCATGATTGCATGTGCTGTACAACTCCCTTGCTATTTCACCCAGATGACCTTCCTCCTGGTACACAAATATTGCTCGTTACATGGGGGGTTTATGTGCTCGATACAGCCATTGACCCTCAGCCTGCCTCTGGCTCTTGCCTTCTCCTTCTTGCTCTTCCCCATCTGATTCCCCGTCCATGGCTGGTTACCGATGGGGCAGTAAATTACAGTGGCTGGGGTTGGGATTAGGTCTGAGAAACGAACACACACACATACACACGCATTTCCACACTGATGATTGTCTCTTCGCATGCCAGACAACTCTGCATTTTACTGCTCCTCCTTTCCCACCCCACAAATTGTGCTATCAATCAATCTGTGTTTCTTGTGTTTTATTTTTATTTTTTTTGGTTTTGGTTTTTTTATGCTTGCAGATGCACAGGTGAGAATAAGCGTCTATGCAGTTTTAATGCAGCAAATCTTTGCAGTCATCCAAGCTTGAAGCATACTAGATGATTGAGATGTGGGAGTGCATTTTTTTATTGGACAGCAACATATTTTGTGGATATGTTTTGTTGCATGTTTCCGCTAAGAGGAGCCTGGAGCCTTAGTATAGGAGGTGACCTCAGATGTGTCCTTTCCTCGGCTCCTGCTAGAGATGGACTCTGCACATATGAAGCTCTGGGGCAGCTGATGAAAATAGACATGCTGCAGGAATTTCTCTACCAAATGACCTGGAAAACATCGTCTTTTTGACTTGTGGGAAAATATGCGTATTTTCTTCAAGTCTTTGCACTATGCATTGGCTGGTATAACAGTATCATTCTCCTGGTATGAGGATGATATTACCCCAAAGATTTAAAACAAAATTGTTCAACATGATCTAACATTTTATCTATGAAAAGCAACAATTATAAAAAGCAAATTGATAACTACAGCTACAGTTAAAACCAAAACCACCTTACTGACATGTTAAATCTGATTGGAAGAAATATTAAGACTATAACACACCTAAAGTTCCAGTTTGAATATTATAGAAAGTCTGAGCTCAGAAGGTCTACTTTCCATCAATATAATCTTTGGCTCTCTACAAAGACATAGAACTCATCATCAAAGATGAACTGACAAACCAGGATTGGAATCAATGGTTGAAATCATGATCCAGAGAATTTCTGGGTACTCCTTCTCTCTCACATAGTCCAAAAACTCACTTTATTACTTTCAAATGGCCATATGTGTCTGTCTGTTTTGCCCTGTGATGAACCGACGATCTGTCAATAATAAACTCTGCCACTTGTGCAATGACAGCTGGAGATGGGCATCATTCCTTCTGCAACCCTGCAATGGATGGATAACAAACCTTGGGACCTGGCCACTGCCTTTTTTGTATACATCAATATAATTCTTATTTAAATCTGATCCATGCCTTTAAAATTCACGTCTTCCCAGCACAGTGATATTAGTGCATTTTAAATGCCTTAATATGAGGCATCAACTGTATTTGAAGAAACTAGTTTCCTCCATGACTAAATGCTAAACCAATTCAAGTCTGCCGTCTTGGTCTGACTCCAAACTGTTTGGCATTCCTTTCTCAGTTCTCTCTACTGAGTGCTGCCAAAGCATTTTAGAGATAATTATGTGTACTTCTTTGACTACATTTCGGAGTCTCCTTCAATTTCTTTTACCCTTGTTGTTCTTTCTCTCGTGTTACCAAAGCAGATATGCGAGCAGTCATTGTGCCCTCATGTTTGCATGCGCGAGTGTGCGCAGAGGAGTCGGCGTGTGGGGTCTTTGTGTCCAGGAGTGAGAGACCTGCTCCAGTGATTAATGGGGTTCCTGTGTGAGGCACCGCGAGGCTCCGTACACAATCAGTGGGCTAGACCTCAGCCCCGCCAGGCTTGTCCTTCACATGAGAAAGGCGGGAAAGAGGGAGGGTGCAGGGGGGGGGGGGAGTTTCCATTGCTGTCCTATACTCTCTTTCCTTTCCTCTGCCCATCCGTGCTTCTTTTATTTTTTTTCCTCCAAGAACTATTCAGTCTTACTTATACTCTCACCTATTTTTCACCCCTGTTTTTTTTTTTTTTTGGCCCCTGTCCTCTGCTCAGAACACTCTGTAACCTTCACATGTGGTTAACCCAGACACCATGAGCAAAGCATGGTTTTATGAACACATGGAGGAAAAACAGTGAGAAAAACAGAGAGATAAAAAGAAAAGCACTGGAGAAAATTAGGGAGTGGACGATGAGGAGCCTCAACACCCACCCTCCCGACCTCCTCTTCCCTGCGGTTTGGGTATGTGGCCCCCTCTTCTCGGTGTTAAACAAGCCTTTTAAATAGGCTTTAACCTGGGCCCACCCTCAATGGGGCCATTGTGGGAACGGATGTGTGGACAGTAGTGCTCAGCAAACACTGCTACTTGTCCCTTTCTCACATTCTGAGGCCATTCAGTACCGGCTAGTCCGGTAGTTGTTCTCAGAGGGGGGAAGTGTGTCTCTAGGCTATGTGTCACGATGAAAGGTAGAGTAAAAGAAATATTAAGTTACACAATAAACAATTTAAGCTTTACTGTCCTTACTTTTTTTCTGTAATTGGTCATCATAAAACTCTTAATGCTTTTTTTTCATTACTGAAAGTAATGTCTTCCTATAATTCATAAAAAAAAACCCACCCACAAACAAACGAGGCACTAAATGTCTCAGAGCTTAGTTTACCCGTCATTATGCTGCTAATTTTCATTTTCTCCCTTTTCCCAAAGGCTCAAATGGGCCTCCTCCATTGTCGTTTGGGCACCTGCAGTTGGTCTGCATGTCCCTGTAGCTGTGGTAACAACAACTTGCTGTGATGCTGATTCCCTGAGCCTCAGACCCTCTATGTACCCACCTCCCCCAACCTACGCGTCCCCTGCAGTTCCCACATTACCACCAACCCATTGTCCTGCTTCCATGAAAAATAAATTTAAGTCCCTCCTCAAAAGCTATGTTATTATTTTTTAATGACAGCAACTACTGCTGCACAAAGAAAGATGAAATTTTAACAAGCTAGACCCGTGTGAATACATGGCATGGTCACACTTTAGGGTACAACACAGTCAAAAACAGGTTTTAAAAAGAGTTTATTACACGTGTGTTTGTGGGGAAGGTCTGAATTTTATTAAGTTGAATTGTGTTGAGTTGTTATCAGCAGCTGACTTTGGATTCAAGACTGAACATTTGAACCAGTGGCTCAGGTGCGGCCAGTATTGAATCAGATTTTTGGGTAACATTTTATTTGACGGGTTGTGAATAAGACTGTCATGACACCGTCATAAACATGACATAACACCTGTCATAAACATGACATAACACCTGTCATGAACATGACATAACACCTGTCAT
>CAEFZY010009199.1:0-35523 GCA_903066815.1 Brachyrhaphis roseni | reverse complement strand
CATTTAGGGGCCCCTAGAAATGGTTTAATTGTAACACAGACCATAGATCTAAAGCTGTAGCATCATTTATAGAGAATATTTTTTCTGTCTAAGGCCTCATATTTCCTTGGGCTGGCCCTGCATGAGCAGCCGCTGCGATGCTCATCTCTGGAATCCACCCGGAAACCACCAGTGGCCCCTATGCCCGATGCTTTGGGGGCATTTTGATTAATTTAATTGTGGCATGTTTGGCTTTATGCTGCGGTTCTAATTATTGCTACAGTATTTTCTCTGATGTTTATTTTGCCCAATTGCTATGGGCTGAATCAGGCACGTGCAAAATCTCAATGAAAACCTGAGAGCAGAGAAGGACAATCTCCAAGAACAAATGTCCAAGGAGATCGCCTGCCTGCAGGAAACAGAGAAACGTCTGCAGAGGGAGCTGGAGCAGATTAAGGTTTCATACCAAGAACTAAACTGGAGGTATGAAGCAGATGTTTCTGCACTGAGACAGAAAGCAGAACGTCATCAGTATGAGGTGAACTGTGAAAAGAAGTTAATTTGGAAAGAGAAAAGTATGACCATCATCTCATCAACACACTCAGATCAGAAAGGAACAATCTGCGTCAGAGAGTAGAACAAGAGTTCACTTTCCTGCAGCAGCAATCTGCAGAGACAATTCAACATCTCCAAAGTGAACTGGAGCAACTAAAGTTTCTAATCAAGAACTTAAAACTAGATATGAAGGAGATGTTTCTGCTCTCCATAAACAACTCACTGCCTTCCAACAAATGTACTCCACCTGTGAGGTTAGTTACAAAACGGAGCTGGAAAATCTGAAGACGGAGCTCCAAGACAGAGAAGAAGTAGGAGCTCCAAGAAGGAAAGTGGCCAGGGGTCAAGAAAGAAATGGGAAACAAGACACTACCCCTGAAAATAACATCTCTGACCCTGAATCCATGGATATGGACCATCTCTTAGAGGAAAACCTGTCAGAGGATATTGAGGTACATGATGCATCTCCTGAGGAGCTGAAGAGAAGAACCAGATGTGCTCATGGTAACACAGCAATGAAACTAACCTTTGACCTTCTCTCCTCTGGTCTGTTTAACAGCTACAGTCTCAGATCAACTCAGCCCTCCAGGACTGTCAGCAGCAGAAACAGCAACTTTATACCTGTTGGGGAAAATCTACTACATTTGCTTTGCATTGTCCCCACATGATGGCAATGATATAGTAGGATCCAATGAAATTCTTGATTAATATGGGTTATTGCTATGTTCTTGTACGGTGTTTTAACATCTTGTCCACTGTGCCCCTTTTTAACTTTGAGCCCCTGCCCCTCCAAAGGTCTATGCACAGCCCTGGCTGATGAGTTACAGTAAACCTCACAATTCTTCTTGAAGTTTGGTATCCAGTTATTTGCAGGGGAAAATTTTGCCGGCAAAGTTAAAATAAAAGAATCAAGCACATAATTGCACAGAATAAAAATTCAGCAGATGTCTGATTCTATTGTAACTATATTTCTTACATACTTGGTGGACTCCCAAAGAGGTTTTTTGAATGAATGAATTAGTGCATATCTTACAAACACTAAATTTTATGTAAAACTTATAGGCCCATATCAAGTGAGGTGTTTTAATATTGCTAGATTTTTAAATAAACACCAAAATATTAAAAAATTATACTGAAGTTATTGTACCTATTTTCAGAATAATATGGAGTCGTTTTCATCATACCTGGAGTGTTGTCTTGATTCTTTCATGCATGTTTGATAAATCCTTTTCTCTTCCATGGCAACCATTAGCTGTGCAACAACCCTGGGGGCACTTAGCACCGAGACAAAGCTCCTCATTGGAGCTGTAGTTTTGGAGTTTCTGCCTCATAGAACAGCCCTCCCCTGCGACTTTCCCATTGAGCTCCTTCAGACTAGCCAGCAGCAATTGGCAAACCTTGAGGAACTGTGCTTCTGCTGGTGCTCATTATACAAGCTGCTACTTCGTGAAACACTGATAAAAATGTTGCTCAAAGGTTAATGGAGGAGCGATGTGATGACTTCCTGAAGGCAGAGTTTCTTAAAGAGCAAGAGTTTTTAAAAAACAGAGATCTTTTGTATATATATATATTGATAACAACTGATGGTCACATACTGTAGTTACTTGATTATCCTATAAAACGGCTTTATGTGACTGTAAAACAGATAATACTGCCTCTTTAAAGCATACAAAGCAATTCAAAGTTTCTCATGCTATGACATAATGTTGTGCCATTATGATCTTAGCATCATCACTGTAGTTCCCTTAAGAATCACGCTTCGCTTGTCTTGTCATTATGTACCACACGTAGTGGAAAGCTGACTCATTTTAATTAGCTGCTAGCATAATTACATCTTTGCTTATCTCAACACTTTCCTAAACATACTCCCTTCAGCCTCCATCTTTTTCTTTCCGAAAGAAACTTGGCAGCTGAACAGATGTCATGAGTTTTCCCAGAACTGAAGCCCTCACTCATGGAAATGACACTTTGGCTCCGACTCCACTCTGGAAGCAGAAAGGGATCATTAAGAGGGAGTAAAGGATTCATACCGTTGGGTTTATTCATACTTTGGTATGAGACCGGATTTCTTACATCTCTTAAAAACAACAATAAAAAATGTGATGGATTTTTAAAACCCACCATGCTCAATTAGGTTCAGTTAAATATTTTTACAGCTTTTTTCTATTGCTGTATTTGTGTATTACATCACATACACTTCAGAAGATCATGGTATCAGATATAATGGGGAGCAAAGCACAGGCTTGTACTACATTATGTCATTATTCAGGAGATTTCCTCAGTTCTCTTAGGATCATGTTGTTACAAAATCCTTGACAGACACATTCTCATATTAATAACGTCATAAATAAACGCTGCAGATACATTCTGTAAATCCTTGACTATTGCCAGAGGAGACACTTGTCTAATTTCATGTAACATCCTTCGTTTGTTTGACTTGTCTCTGTTTTATGTCTGGCATGCTCAGGCTTGGTCTGGACTATTGCCGAGTCTGGAGTCGGGAGACGACGCTTCTCGCTTTGGGGTTAGTCAGCATTATCAGCCTCTGTTTCTAGATGGATCTCAGATTTAAGGGATTGATAGTTTGAGCCCAAAAGAATTTGGGTTGAACGCTTACATCAATGCATTATATTTTGGAAAAGCTGTGTCCCCATATTGCCGTTTAATTATTCTGTCTGAAGGACATTTATGAAATAGTGAAATAAATGAAAGAATGACATGAGCATCTTTAGTCCCTAGAAGAAGTCTTTCAAACCCTAGGAAACAACGGTTTGTTTATCAAATAGAAACTACCAGTAGGAAAAGAGTAGCTAGCTTCATTAGCAAACAGTACTTGACCATTTAGAGGCAAAATATTCAGGCTGCTCAAAAAGGAATAGACACTGGAACTACAAACAGCCAAAGGTTATATTATTATTTGTATATATATATATATATATATTTTTTTTTTTCAGCTGCTTCATTTCTTTATTTCTTAACACATCAGTTACATGTCAGGTTTGCGCTTCACCAAAAGATTTTGCTGTGAAAGGGGACCACAGTCTGTTACTACAAATCAGGAAAGTAGTTAAAATGTCAGCTGAGTAATATTTTGTGCTAGTAGGGAACTAATGTACCTTCACACTGTCACAGAGTTGGACTTCACTTTCTCCTCTTATAAGGAAGTCTTCTGCTGTACGCTAAATTGAAGACAGCAGCAAGATTATCTGAAGTGAAGGCAAAACATCCAGGGGTCATTTTCTGTTTGTTGACCTGACCCAGAATGCCTTTAAAATGAGATCACTGCGGGAGTCTCCCTCTCATCGACTCAGTCGCTTTTGTGTCCAGAGGCATAGATCTGGCCCAAAAGTCCACAGGAACCATTGTTTGCTTGTTTTTTTGTTTTTTTGGTCGACTTGCATAAGAACACAGCATCTTGGCCAAACCTGACAGCTGCTTTAAAGCTGTGATCGGGCTGTCCACTCTCATTGAAATTTCCCAGCTTCACACAATCTTGTTTATAAAAGGGTTTATTTGCCGTGTATAATTAGAAAGGGTTCAATAAGACGGAAAGACTTCCACTTGGTGTTGAGCTACGTTTCTTAACTTCTAGAAAGTTTCTCTTCAATAACTGTAGCTATCTTGTTATGGTGATTTCGAGGACTATAAATGTTTGACAGAATGACTTGCTGTATTTTCTGCTCCCACAAACCTTATTTAACTCACTCCCTTGTATCACGTGGGTTGGTTAATCATTACAAAATCCAAAGGGCCCCAATCTATTCCTTTTCCAACTTTCACAGGCCATCCAAATTCGTGTACAGTGGCTCTCAAAAGTTTACAGAACCCAGTTAAAATGTCATCATTTTGTAAATATGAATTAAATTGGGATGTTTTTATTTAATGTGGCAACTCAACATACAAAACAAAGAAGGGAAATCTTCTTTGTTTCCCTTCAAAGAAGGCATGCAAAAGGGTGGGATGACCCTTTTGTATGTTTTGAGGAACCTTTTGATATAATTTCAGGATTTAGTCTTTTTGGTCTGGTAGCATCCCACATCTTGACTTTATCCTTTTTGCTCACGCTACTTTGTAGAAGAAGAAAACACGTGTGTAAAACACAACAAGTCTTTGCCAGAAACTCTCGGTTTCTTCAGAGCTGCTGTCTGTTTCTTGGCAGCCTTACCAATCATTCTGTCTTTTATTTTCAATCACTTTGTAGAAACATCCAGTTTTTGACTTTCCACTGATGTCCCAAATTTTCTCTAATTATTGATTACTGTCTTCTCTATATACATACACAGCGAAATGTGTATACATTTCCGCTGTGGAACCTTATTATGTCCTTCTTCTGATTGGTACCTTTGTATGTTGAGATTGCAAAATTCTAACATTTCATAACTATCCAACAGAGTATTGGAACTCTGATATCATGTAACATCAGTGAATTCAAGGAGACTGGTCGCTAGTGAAGACTTTGAAAAGATCTGTTTTTCAGTTGAATCAGGATATATGTGACATTAATATATAGACCTTGCATTTTTAACAGGCGTGTGTACACTTTTGAGAGGCACTCTACATTTCTACATTCAGTTTTACCTGTAATTTCTCTTCCTCTTCCCTCATTTGTCAGCCTTGTTTCCAACCATGAGGACCTTACGCTGCATTTTTCAACCGACCGACCCCATGCGGGGTGAAAGATAAAGCCTGGTTTCCCAGCAGCAGAGAGCACTGAAAATCCTTTTTTGGTCATATCAAACTGAGGCAAACTGAGGCCCAATAAGCAAACCACGAGGAAGAACTACGTAGACTCAGTACTGAGCTGCATTACTACTGCCTGACATTGCACTGGGAAACTGTTTGGCATCCAGTAGCAGTCTGAGAGGGATTGTTTGAAAGATAAAGATCAAGGAAAGAGTTTATACCCCTATGATTAAATATCAATTTATGAAACGGGGGATTTCACTTTCCTGAAGCATGACATCAACAATTTCATTTGTTTTCCCTCGTATGTCTTTGGCAAGCAGATATGCCCAGAGTTTCTGCAGTGTTTCAGTGTTGCTGTGCAGACACCAGGGGGAGAGATGTGTTCATATTTTGAATCAATAAATAGCTACAGGAACCAACTTTTTTTTAAAAGTTCTCTGTCATCATCTCTTTACAAAAGCGTCGCCCAGTAGCACTTGTTGAATCCAGCAGCACATCCTGCAGCGCTGAAGAGAAGAAAAGAACAAGCTGACCTCCTTCCTGTCTGTAAATGTGCTCTAAAAGTAGCTCCCTTGGGTACAACACTTCCACCTTAGAGGATGTGGTAAAGAATAGGGAAAAGGGCAAGACTTCTTTTGGTATATAAAATATTTGCACCTAACATTACTCAGTTCCAACAGAAAACTAGGTTTTATTGGTCAAATCTCCAATCTAGCATCTGTACTCAATAAACAGCTCTTCATTGAGCCTGCATGAGAAGAATATTTAGTACTTAGAAGAGCTTTCTTTGGCAGTCACGACTTGCTGCACAAATGACTGACATCTTCTCCTGAAACAAGTCTTGAACATTGAGACACCGTTGGAATCATCGTCCTGTTTAAGGGTCCCATAACGTCCAAGCCTGAGCGTCCTCGTCTTGCTCTCCGACCACTGCAGGCTTCCTTCAGGGTAAGCAGAGCAGCCATGTAGCATCACTGAGTCACCACCTTACTCAGTGATGCTGAGTAAGGTCATGACTCCATCATAAACATGACATAACATCTGTAATGAACATGAATAAGTCTTCATGAATATTTATGACTGTTGTCATAAAGTGTCATTCAGTTTGGTGTTTTTTCCAGCGACTGCGTCATCATTCTACCCCTTCCCTAACTCTAATCCATGTTGATACTTCTGATTCAGAGGCCTCTAAAGTATCAGTTTTGATTCATCATGGCGCATACAAGACTACCAAAACCTCTTTGATTTACATATTTATGAACAAATTGAAGCTGATTGTAATTGAAACAGAGTCCTGGCTCCCTGCTGAAGGGCAAAAAACAGCTTGCTGACGATGACTACTGTTGGTTTTAGCTGTTAAGTTATCGGCATAAATAGCTAACGCTTAAATGAAAAAAGGATGCAGTACTTTGCTTCTATCAACACTATGACAGTGAGATAACAAGATTCACAGGTCAGTGAAATTAAAAGAAAATATGATGGAAATAGGCCAGTTATGCTATCTTGACTTTGACAAACTTAACATAGATGTGCTGTGCAATTCGGTGTGTTTCAGTTCAGTTTAACACAACAACTCTGACAGATCATCGGTAGAGCAGGTAGTTTAACTATCTAATCAATCACTGTTGTCTTCACACGATCACTTAATAATCACAAAATAAACATCAAGCCTGAAAACACAATACAGTAACGGACTGAATGTTTTGTTCTATGTGTGGAAAATGTTTGCGTGTTTTTTGGTGTTGAATCCTAATACATTAGTGGAGCAATTGTCAGTCGGTTGCTGTGGCAACAGGTCTGTGTGTAATGCAGCCGACACAGAGGCCGAGCAAAAAAGACGTATACGAGCGGTTTTCAGTTATTCTTCAACAATTTTTTTTCTGTTATTTTTCCCTTGTCTGTGGCGCACTGCACTAAATCAATAATACTGTACCTACATATTCAGGTTTCATTTTGTTTATGGCAACACGGCTATGAGTAGAAAGTAAAGGAGTCATCTTTTTGCCATGTAACATTGTGCACATGTGCAAAATTTACATATATAAACAATAACATGCAACATGTCTATAGGCCTTTTGCTTTCAGTTGAGGGTTACTGGCCTCCTACCTTTTCACTTACAGGTCAGCTGTTTACAGCTTCCTCTGAGCACGTAGCCATTGTTCCCAGACTGTAACTTTTTGAACAGCTGCAGTTCCAGCAGTATCTCTTGGAACATTCAGGGCCTTTGCTATCTTCCACCTTGTTGCGCAATGTTTTGGAAAATTCTCTTGACCTAATCATATTTTGTATTTTGCGGTTATATGTCACAGTCTCGAGTCCAGGTATTTTAGGTGTTTTTGTCTCTAAGAATTTAGAGACTGCTGTAGTTTCTGCAAATTGGATTTAATGTTGAAGAAGTATTGGTAACACTTTATTTGATGGGTCGTGAATAAGATGATACCATCATAAACATGACATAACACCTGTAATGAACATGAATACGTCTTCATAAATATTTATGACTGTTGTCATAAAGTGTCATTCAGTAATTGTGGACACAAGAACAAAATGTTAATTTTAGGAGTTTTTAAATAGCTTCTTATGCAAAATCTACATATATCTACAAAAAAGTAACTAGCTTCAAACTATGCTGCCTGTCTTTCTCCGTTTTCCATGTTTGTAGAAAAATACAGAAATACATTTTTGTTTCATTTTGTTAACTTTTATAATAAAACATTTTATTGATTACATATTTATAAATCTTATTTTGTGTCTCTCAGTGAGTTTTATAATGTATCAGCAGTAGCAAAAGTGGCTCTTTGAATGGAGAAAGTTGCTGACCCCTGGGTTAGGTTGAAACGACAATCACAGATTGGATCACAGATTGAATAAGAAAGTCTTTATGTCTGTGCTCTTTGGAGATATTCTTGATTAGAAGCATCCAGGCATTAAATAACTGAGCAGAGAATTAATAAGATGGGAGTTGGGAATCTTTTCTGCATGACTGCTGTGAACAGAACTGTGACGGTTTTGTCCCAGCCTGTTAAGGTTGAGATTATGGGAAAGGTTCTGACTCAACATCAGATACTGTTAGCACTGTCTGTGAGCTTTCTTACAGCCAGAAAACACCTTTCTTTTGTGACATGTTCCTCTGAAAGACAACTTTTCAAAGGAGACAAGTCAGATGTTCTGCAAGCAATTCTTGCTTTTTTTTTTCTTACTTTTCTAGCACATTTCAATAATAAGATGCTGTTATAGTTTATGGATGTACCTGAAATATCTTGTTGAAATATATATTTTCAAAACTTCTCGCTTTGCATTTCAATATAATGTTTAGGTTGCTGGATGTAGTTTCAGTGCAGTAAATGCCCACATGACCATAGATACTAAAGACTCTAGAGAGCCAATATGAGAGAGTAGAGGGAGGGAAATGTAGATTTGGATTTTACAATATTCATCAATAACATTGGTGTTGCATGTATTTATTTATTTTTTTTCAATATAATTTGGTTAAAAACTGTAGAGCTCAACTACATGGGCTTTTTGTTTATTGCAGTTACTGTTTTTTCACTAATTACTATTCAGATCACAAAAACAAATTAAACCCTTTTATTCAGTCTTACTGCTGTTGTTTTTAACATACTATCTGACAGCTGCTTTTACATTGTTACCAGGGAGAAGAAGGCAGGTTGAGAGAATCTCCATGCTATTGTGAATGAAATGCAAATTTACTGGTAAAAACACAATGAGGTTTTATTATTGAGAAGATTAACTGCTTGTTTTCTCCGAGCGTCTTTATCCTGGTCCCCACATAGACATTCAAAACCCTAAGAGAGAGTTTAAGTAATGATGTCTCTCAAGCCCTTGGTTACCTTATTTTTATCTGAAAATAAGCACTAAAAGGAAAAGAGAATAAACTATGAAAGGAAGGTGGACAGTTTTGTGCCAAGTCTGAGGAGTTTTCACTGGAAACAACAACAACCAGTGAGTTGCTGGAAAAGGAGGCTCTTAGTTTTCCTCTGAATAACAGAAAAGATCAGAAATTGCTGACATAAATACAGGGTGTGCTTTTAATACCTCAGAACAGGGTGCTCTTATAGTTAAGCCAGTTGAACTACTATACATGTTTTTAAACTGTGGGAATAAGCCAGAAAAACTGGGGAGGTCCTATTACACATCTATGGACATCATTAACACAGAAGCACAGAGAGGACATAGAAAGCCTGTGTTCCTCTTAAATAATAAGTAAAAACAGATTAACTGATAAACAACTCAGATCTACTGAAGTATTTGTCCCACAGTCCAAACATTTCAGTAGATCTCCTGAACATGATGTATACCTTCACATTCATCTGACCTGAATGTCATTGATACATGACAAACATCACTATTCTGCATCCTGATACGCACAAGAGAGAATAAAAACAACAAACATGGCCGACCATAATGAGGAGCTACGTTGTTAATGTGCTGACTGCACTCAGACAACTACTTTAAAATTGTAACGTGGATGCCAATGTTAGCATCCACGTTTTCTTCTGCAAACAGAGCACTTCTTTTTTTTCTTGTTTTATCGCTGTTGGCAAACACTTAGCCTGCTGGCTACATATGACATCACTGCGTCTCTCTACTGTTCATGCGGGACAATTTCAGGTCATTTGCAGTTCACACGGTAGATCGCATACAAGTCGCATATATTTGGAAATGTGAACGACCACTTAAAAAAACCCCATTGTATTTCACAAAAAATTGGACTTGAGCATTGAAGCCGTTATCAAATAGTTGTTAACATGTAACATGTTAGCATGTAAGTCTAAAAGTCCTTACATGCACCCACTGGCGGTTTGACTAGGCACACCTCTTCAATTGCTTCTTAGCGCGAACTGTGAATCAGACAGTCACATAGCAATAATTCAGTGCTTTGACCATCTAGATGTGATGAAGGTTTAATTTCAAACCGAGCAGCAGAATGGAGTTGGAAGGGATGGAAAGGGCTTTGAATGTGAAAACATGCTTCAGACTAACTGCCCTAAATATTTCAGAAGTTACTTATCTACTGGGATCATCACACACAATCATCAGAGAACGTTACAGCTGCCTTTACGGAAAATATGACTCACTGCCCAGGATGGGATCTCATTAACTAGTAGCATGGCAGCTACAACAAATAAGGTTATCTGTCAAATCAAATGATTTTCTATTCTTTATGTATTGAAGTCAATCAGAAAAAATCTAAGAACTGGTCAAACTCTGGATGAACTTTTCTACTCTGATTGTTTAAAAATACAATCACATTTTTTAGAGCCTTTAAGGAAAAAAACAACACCAACAAAAAAACAAACAAACAAACAAACAAAAAACTATTCTTGCCATGCCCTGCAGAATGGAGTCTCTCACTCATGGTCCATTCATGTTAGAACCACCACTGGTTACAAATTTAACCCTAAAGATACAAGGTTATGGTTCATTTCAAATTTGAGTTCAACACAATTTGTTTGTGGTGAACATGGATAATGTTGTGTCATTTAGGTTTTGGCTGTGAATACAAACATTTTTTATGATTAAAATCAGTGCTTATAGAAAAGCAAAACTGGGCTGGTTATTGTGGGAAATGAACCATTTTTTCTTATATCCTTTCATGGACTTTTAATAGAGATCTGTCATATCCCCTTTAAATGGAAACGTAATGCATGAAAGAATTACCACACGAGACGCCACTAAATATTAACCAAAGATTTATTTTCTGTCATAAATCAGACTGGTTCACATCTAACCTCTAGAGATAAATTCTCTTTGGCTCCTCGTTCTCACTCTATATCTCAATTACATGGACTTGGGTTTCACATTGGGAAAACAGCCAAAGCTTTGTTAAGATTATGTGACACAAACCTTTTCACACGAGAGCAAAGAACTAGAGATTAAATGGTGTGAACTTCCTGGCTTGTGTCTTTGAACTGTGTGAATATGACTGCGTGTCACTCCTACCGTGAGATGGTGTTGTGACAGTTTCAGTGGAACTTTTAGAGCTCTGTTAAACACAGACCCTCCTTTTCCTGTGACAGAATTCCTCTCAACAAAAATAAAATTCCCAAGCAATCCCTATAATTAGAGCTCCCCTCCTCTCTAATAACAGCCAACAGTAAGTGGATTATGGATTTGGAAAAGATAATTAATAGGGAAGAAAAATTCCTACTGAATGTACTTTGAGACAAATGTTATTATATGTTAAATATGTTCTTATTTCTTCAAGAAAATATGTACTTGTTTTATTATGGGCATACAAACCATCTTGCCATTTTACTAAAATTCTCATCAGAACACCTTTTCACACAATTAACAAAAATGTTTAAACCACTATACAATTAACTGGGGAACAAAATACATTTTGTGGCAGTTTTTTTTCTTAGAAAGGGCAAAAGTGTGTGAAAACTGTAATTGGCTATAAATCCAAAATTACCTCTCAGACTTGATAGGTTTGCTCATCATCATATATTATTGACTGTTACATCTGATACTATAATGGTGGATAATAAAGTCCCCACTACTACGTTTATTTACCATAGTCAACTATATGTTCAACATTTTTATTACCCCAGGAGGGCCATATATGGGTGCATTACACCTTTCTGTTCTAACATGACAGAAGCTCTGCACCTTTAGGTAATCTCTACTTAATACTGGACTCTTTAGTACTTAAAATTTTAATTGTTACTACTGACCCTTTGCAACTACACCACTTGAACACTTTGAGGCGCCATGATGATAGTATTGAATGGAGCGACTGACTGCTTTCCCAAGTTGTTTTTGCCAGTGTAGCCATGACTTCTATTTGTCATGGCTACACTGACAAGTAGAAGTGATCAAGCTAATCTACCCGTGGAAGTAGCCCACCTAGTTGGGACTCAGACGGCGGCATTTACAAAATTTGGAATTAGCTAGCTTAGAAAACGCCTCATACCTTCTCCCTCCTGATGTTTGTTGAGTTGATCAAATTGCTGACTTTGCCTGAATTTATGGCACATATCACTATGTCATAAACAATATGTCCCCTTACACCAGAGAAGACTTAAAAGAGAACAAAAGTGTTTTTTGTGCATGCTAGGCTACATGGTGGTGGGTCACCTTCTCCATGGTTACTGATGATTAGACCTTCACCATAATGCTAGATTTGATTGCATCTTACTGAACTTACTAACTTAAGTATATGATGTAAATTTTTTCATCTTGTAAAGTGTTCACTGTGTATCAAATACACCGAGGGCTGCCAGTCCTTAGGATTGATGGCTGCTTTCCATCATCGTGGTCTTTCTTCATCAAAGAGTTTACAATAAAATGACAAGCTGGGTTTTCATCCTTGTCTGTTTGTGCACCCTGTGATCATTTTTACAGTGAAATCAACTAAATGACAGAGATATTATCCTACCAACTGTCTGTTTTATGACAAGCTTTGCAGGAGTTAACAAGCGCACAGTATATGTTGATGTCTGTCATGGTGGAGAGGGTTGTTTTCTTAACAGCGTGACGTCACAGTCAAACGGTTTATAGAAGGTTTTAGGAAAATAGAAGGTGTTATTAGACAGTTGTTAAATAAGGCGGCCCTGAAGGACCATTGTAAGGACTCATCTTTTATTTCTGACCAAACTTATCTAGTTTCATCCCAGAAGAAAACCTACAAAAGACTAGGGTGGAGGTTTCTCTTCCAATGGGAGAACCACCCTAGATGTCCAACCAGAGAATACAATAAGGACAATGTAAAGCCATGTACCTATTTACAATTATGCATTGCTTTGTGTTGGCCTGCCATATAAAATTCCAACAAAATACAATGAATTTTGTGGGCTTAACATAAAAAAGTAAGAAAGTTCAGGAGGGCTGAATGCTTTTGCAAAGCACTGCTGATTAGAGGTCTTGAAATTACATTTTGCTGTATCTGAAGTAATTGTAAAATGTGTTTTTTAGTGATAGGCAGTGTACTCAGTCAATCTGATTTTAGACATGTGAAAACATAAAATGGTCGCTTTTAAACTGAAGGCTTTGTTCAGATGGCAAAGTAAGATTTACTCTGTAATTTTTTTTGCGTTCCACATGGTTTTCATTCATAATAAGACATAATAAATGCACATTTGTAAAAGATTTCTTGTCAAAACTTTATAGTTTAGTGTGAAAACCATTCGAACGAGCTCATGTAGTTTAATATGTTTCAGCCGAGAACAGAGCTGCTGTGTCTCACTTGCACTTTCAATCATTTACCCTCTGCTCTGGAATGTGAGCGGTTTACTCATTTAAGGAATGTCAAGGTTATTGAAACTGCTTTGGATAACAAGATTAAGGCCTCTGAAAGGAGAAACAATGGACTGTGGATGCCTTTAACCTGATGAACTCTGCTGCGGAGGCTCTTTCTGCAGGAGCTGGTCTAGGCGGGATGAAAGCACACCAGAGAGCCTCGCCACTGTATTTTTAGTACAGCATAGGCAGCAATCATCGTATTCCTTTGGGCGTGCGGCGTGCAGCTCTCTGGTCACCAAGTTTTTTTGGTTAGTTTCCACAGAAACCAGACGAATGAGTCAACTCAACAAGTTCAGCCAATGAAGCCTTTCAGTTTGGGAAACGAGCCCTGGATTTCCAGCTTGCTCCCCACGCGGCAACTCTGGAAAAATGGAGAAGTAGAGTGTGGGGGAGGGAGCAAACAGTGGCTGCATGATGGCTGTGTTCCCAGTTCTGGTCTTACTTAATCTCCCTTCTGCTCCTCCTTCTTCACCTCTTCTGCTCTCTCTGTTCTCCCACCAGTTTTTCGCTTCTTTTCATATGTCCATCACCTTTTCACCTTTTTTCCTCAGAGATGTCAGAGATAACAGAGAAGATAAACTTCTCTGTTATCTTCTTGCCCTCCTGGTCCCTTTGCCATTCTGTAGTCATTTCCCATCAAATGCTCCGGCAGATCAACAGAAGGGAAAACATGTCTCTTCTCAGATGTCATTTCCAGTTAATTTTATTGATCCATCACTGCTTGACAGTCTCATTTTATTGGATGAATCACAGTTATAGTAAAACATTTACTCGTCACTGTTTGGATTTTGATTTCAGGGTTTGATTAGGACCACTTCCTGTGTCCTGTCTGTTCAACGTATTTCCAGCATTTAGTGTTTTTCTGGCAGCTAATCTCCAGTAGCTTTCATCTTTTGACCTTTCCTTGTTTGGCTCGATCTCCTTACACACATGCAGAGCTGTGAAAGAGTAATTGCTACCATCTAGATTGACTTAGACTTGGTTCGATTAAGATCAGAGTTTATGTTTCAACAGTAAGAAAGAGACCAGAAATCCATTGGAGAGTTCCCATGGCTAGTCTGATTCCAGTTTGACAGGAAACATCTTTTACTTTTTCAGAAAATATTTGTATGCCTCTGAGAAAAACTTGGAACTTTTGGAAGAGTGTGTATTTTGGTAAATTAACAACATAGCAATTGTCAACATGGTGGTGATGGTATGATTGGATGTCCCAAGCAGGTCAATGATCTAAAGAAGACCAGTACATCCACCTGAGACTAGCTTAAACTTCAGTATTTGGAAATGTGGCCAACACACTTTGTTCAGTTTGTCTGTTGCCATTGCTAAAACTACAGACTGCAATTCTAAAAGAGCGCATAAAAGTTACATCATTCTCCACAACTTCTCCTTCTGTCTATGTCAGACTTCTCCAGCAGCTTGCCATCGTCAATGTGTGAGTGACCATCTATTAAGTTAACCTGTGAACAGTTTGCATCCTATGACACTAGAGCAAAAACAGTAGAAATTTGTAAGATGGTAAATGCTTTCCCCAGCGTGATGCAGTACCTCCTTTCTACAACCCATTATTTCCTTGTTTTGGCCTCACTGGGAGGAGGCTTAGTGATCTGGGAGCCCTGGATGACTGACTGGACTGGTGACACCCTCCAGATGTGTGGGGCAGAGGGAATCACACAGGACGTTTTCTTGTGTGTGAAAGTGGGAGATGATTCATTGTTTGTACGTGATGAACTGTTTTATTGCGAAAAGGAAGAGGGATTTAAACTGTTTTTTTTTTTTTCTTCTTTTTTATCGCAGGTCCCTGACCTGCTGAGATTGACTCATGTGTGACTCGGAGAAAGTTCCAACTGATTTCTCAAACCGTTTACATTAACCCTTGACTTGTGTTGACAACAACCACCAGGCTGTTCTTGTTAACATTAATTGAAAGGTTTCTGTGAATGACGGCTTATGAAAGCTGCAGTCTGGCTGATGCAATTCAACTGCAACAAAGATATGTGGAGTTCATCTGTGTTTAACCTCATTTGTGTGTGTGGGGGTGTGTGTGTGTGTGTTTGCACTATTTATCGGTGTCGCCACTCTTAAAGATTGTCAGTTTAAATCAATTTGAAAACATTTTTCTCTGTGTGGGAGCTGTGTGGGGAGGATTTATCTCAGAGCAACGTCATCTCATTCCTGAACCAGATACATATTTACTGTTATTGTAATGTGAAGAATAGCTTTAGTGTGCCTGTACACAACGATATGCACTGACACTGAAAAGAGCTGCAATGAAAAAGTTTGCGTATGGTCTTGCAAAAGTAATCCCTCTTTTGAATAATTTTCCCACTTCTGCATATTAAAATCTTTTAACATCTTTTATTGACATTTCATATGATAGGCCAATGGAAAATTTACTTTTGTGAACTATTTACCACATTATAATGTTGTTCCCTCATAAAAAGCATACCTGAAGTGTTGTGTTGATTCCTTCATGCACATTTGAAGAATCCTTGAATTTCCCATGGCAACCATTTGAGGTTGCCTTAATGGTCACTCCTGCAATGCACCTTCAGACTAGCAGTAGCAATTAGCAAACACCTTGTGACACTGCTGCGTCTGCTGAGCTCATCATGCAAACTAATTCTCAGTCCAGGTCTTTTTGGATTAAAAATGTCTTCATTGAGGAATGAAGAGCATCATGGAGAAGCATTGCTGTTGCTGAGTGTTGGAAAGGTTATGAAGTTCTTACAGAGACAGATGCCAATTTGAAGGGAGTTAAAATCTGTCAGTTATCATGCAAAGTCATATTTCTTAAGTCATGTTTGATATATACAGCATTTTCATAACAACTGAAGGTAACAGTTACTTGATTGTGCTATAAAACTGCAGAATGACAAGAGGTACAGCCTTGTAGTGACATATGCTCATTGACTTAGGGAAGAAACAAGAGTACCTAGAGAAAACTACAGAAAAACACCTCCTAACTAGATTAATGTGGGGTTTAAAAAATCCACCAGGAAGTAAAATGAGAATAAAGTAAGAAAAGTCAATAGCATCTTTATGAAGCCACATTCAACCCAGGAGGCAAACAAGTCATTCATGTATTGTTATGTGTTTTGTAGGAATCAAATAATTTTACTCCAACCTCAAACATCCATTAAACAAAAGGCCCTTCAAGTGGAGTTGAACTATGTAGTTCCTGAGATGCATACACAAAAAAGTTGTGGAACTACTTCAGTCAAATCTCGAAAATGGTTCCTGGGGTCAGAAAAAATGAAATGGCTCCCTTGTAAAAGCATGGACCTCTTTGTAGTTAACAGTGATTTAATTCACTGCGGAAAAAAACGTGCATGGAATCATGACCTTTTTTTTCCTTGGATTGAGTTTAAGACGTAAAGGGAGTTACTGCCTGAAGCAAACCCACCCTCTCTGCAGAATAGAAAGGGAAAAGCTCCCTTTGAGGCCCACTGAGGGTACCAGGCTTGCCATAGAGCTCTGTACTTTGTTTTTCTCTTCCTGCCCCTAACAAACCCTTCATCTTTCCAGCATGAAATTCCTCTCTTTTCAGTTTTGCATCAACAGCATCTTATAGTGAGACCATAATATAAAGCATATGGATTCATGTGATAACAGAACCCACTAAAAGTGGTTTAGATAATTAGAAAAGACAGCTTTATGATCATTCCCATAATGGCATTTGGTGGAGCTGCTTCAAGGACTCCCTATAGCATACAGCCACAAATACTTTACCCAACAGCTGCTGGAACTGGAAAAGTTAGTGATTAGAAGACTAAGTGCAGTAGTTTGTAAGTATAGTCATCATCTTCTTTCCAAACATGTTCCTACCCAGTAAATTGTCCCCGTTTCTCTACATCTGCATGAACAGTTCAGGCTCACGCCCAGTGTTATTTATGCTTTGATTCAGCTGAGGCTGAAAAGGGGTTATTTGTTTTGGACGGTTCACAGGGGTTTAGACTGGCTGATATAAACTTAAATAAACAGAAAGCGACAGACAAGACCTCACTGACCGCCACTAGCATGGCATGGGAGTAAAGGCTGTTGGCTGATAAGTGGACAAGGCGTAGTACCGGAGGTCAGAGGGAAATTCTCAGAAGTAGAAAGAATTTTCTGAAGTCAGTGTTGACTTAGATGTGTAGAAGGGAAAGGAAGGGCACCAAAACCAATTAGTGTGTATGGACTGTATTCCTTCTTGCATCCTCATTCTTGTTCCTTAGTTTTTGTTGATTTCAGTGATTAAAGTATTCAGTTCATGTGAAATTTTTAACAAATGAAGATACTTTCCTCACTCACCCAACTTAACTTCTACCTTTGGGAAACAGTACAGACAAATAATGAATAAATCTTGAATAGTCAAGATCTTTGGATTCAGGTGTTTTTCCAGATTCACTCAACATTGAACCACAACTACAACTAAAAACATTGTGTGTGAAGTTTTCAGTGATAATTGATATTATATATGCATGTTGTTTGTTGCTATGGTTTCTTGGTTTAGTTTTTTTCTCTTTCTGCATGTGTAGAAGCAGACTTTGAGTGTTGACTTGTAATTTCTTCAATTTTCTTTCTCTTCTCTCACCTCCTTTTCCTGTAAACTTTTACCTCCTGACTTTTTTTCTGAGTCCATTATATTTTAAATAAACTCAAAGCAATTTTTAACTTCTGGACAGCAGACATAACAAAAGTTAAAATATCCAACAGTCCGTCTACATCTGGAAGAAGTTCAGTGTAGACATATATTTCTATGATGGCCCAACATTAGAAATAATAGGTATGGAAGATGAACCCACACTTGTGAAAGTTCTGGACACCCAAAATAAGACCACATCAACCATCACATACTCATTATTTGCACTCCTGCCAGGCAGACGTAATTATGGGACACTTTCCAATGTCCAGTGTCATCCTGCACCATCTCTCAGCAACTGGCAACAGGGTTCCAGTACAAAAGAATGGCTTGTGAAGTTAATGCAAATCCAGTACAATTGCACTTGTTGATAGGTTACATGTCTGTAATTGCGACGTCTGCTTGTACTGAATGCCTTCATTAACTGCCTGAGAACACAGATATGTATGCTCTAGATATGCTCACTCCTGTCAAATCTATCATTTACACAGCCCTCGCTGGTCTGCAGAGCCAAATTACATTCCAGCCAGAACATTCTAAGAGTTTATGCTATTTTTAATGCATGTATAGCGAGGGAGTGAAAGCTTTTACACGTAGTTCTTAAAAAAAGTATTTCATAAAATACAGAATGGGAGTGTTCATGTCATACAGATAAAAGGGAAAGACCATTGAAACTTTTTCTATTATTCATCACAAATTTTGTCTAATAATGGTACTGATACTAATAATTTTTCTTTATTTATTTTTGCTACCAACCAAACCCTGTTCGAACTTTAAGCTTTTTAGATCTTTAACACAAAAAACATTGTCCTGCTTTTTGTGATAGACCAGTCCAAAGTAGGGCAAAGTGCTTCTACAACTCATCAAAAGCACCAAAAAGAAGTCACACGGATGATTTGCAATTTTTACTTTCAGGTTTTATTCTTTATGATATTTTGGTTATTACAAGGTTTGCTCGCTGGTTTTGACATCCTTGCTTTGTGACACCACTTTCCCATCCACCACAGTCTGAGTGACTGTCACCACTTTAGTCTCCACCTTTTTTTTCTCAAGAGCATCCTCCAGTCTGTTAGATTGAAAAAGAAGAGAAAAAATACAGTTAGTCATAGTTTACAGTTAAATATGATACTTAGATATGATACTTTAAGATAAAGGCAGCCTTGTTAAAATTCAGCATCTGAAATGTTGCATTGACACAGAAGAATCTCTTTTACTTTCCCTATTAATGGTATTCCATCAGTCTTTGCATGAAGCTTATTTAAATTAGATATGCAAAATCATGTCTGGGCTGAACAACTGCTTGTTTTGTGTGGTTATTTGTGCAATGCTTTCATCACCTGCACCTGCATCACCTGCAGTTTTGCATCTTGCCCATTGTGTCTCTTCATACTCACTGCAAGTCAGCGCCTCCATCCAGCAGCCTCCTGTACTCGGCGATCTCAGCCTCCAGCTTCACCTTGATGTTCAGCAAGTTTTCGTACTCTCTTGAGTTTTGCTGGATGTCAGTGCGAATCTTAGCTAGCTCTTCCTGCACCCTCAGGATGATCATATTGTACTTCTCCAGCTCCATGTTATACCGAATCTCAATGTCACGCAGGGTGGCCTCCAAGGAGGCTTTCTGTCAGAAAACAACATTTTTCAGCATAGATAAGAAGAATATTACATGATACGGTTTGGTTGGTGCTGTGTAGCAGTTAGCTTGCCATAAAATGGTACCACTGGGTAATAGAATCAGTATTTTGATTTCTCTAAAGGTTTATGGTTATAGCTAGTACACCACAATCTCTCACCGTAGTTTTGAATTTGCATTTAGATAAATGTTTAGATCTGGTTTCAGACAATCTGGCAAAGACACTGTTTTGGACAAATCAAATTATCTATATTTACCTTCCAAAAATATCAAAACCTTTTTAAGGAGCCTATCCTCCCTTTATACTGTAGGTCCAATACAGTTTTACATTCAGTAGTTTGTCACTATTATTTCAAAATTCTCTTATGTGAATAATATTATGTGAAATCCCATCCCATGATGGCATTTTAAGAGTGAGGATTCCATAAAGGGATTGTTACCAAACTGAGCGCGGACTGAAGTTCAATGTCCAAGGCTTGTTGTCTCCTTCTAGTTTCGCTCAGCGTTGTCGTGGCCTCCTTCAGAGCTGTTGAGCTCTCAGTCACCTGGACCTGCACCTCTGTGATCTTAATACAAAATAATACATGTAGTTTTTACAAGTAATACTTAAAAAATACATAATTCAATAATTCAAAATCTACAGTCAATTTATAGCTTCTGAGCTGAATTGTGTTGTACCTGAGATTCATGCCATTCTTTGAGTTCTTGCTGGTTCTTGAGTGCTATCTTCTCATACTTCTCTCTCATTTCCTCCATTATTCTGGCCAGGTCGTGGCCTTTAGGAGCATCAACATCCACACGGACGCCAGCCTGTGCAATCTGGGCTTGCAATTCAGCCACATCCTGTTGGGGAGGAAATGGTCAGGGAGTGATTTCCTGAAAGGTTTGACGGGTCATCCTATGCAAAGAACTTAAGAAACAAGCGATTTGGCAAGAATGTTGGTTCTTTTGCACCTGAGTAATGGTGAAATGGATCCATGAAATTCTCCTTGAACAGTCGTTCTCATCTCAATACTCATAAATGCACTTACATCTGCATGGTTCTTCTTCAAGGTGATCAGCTCTTCTTTTAGAGACTCAATGTCTCCTTCCAGGTGCAAACGTGCGACATTAGTGTCATCCAGAAGCTTCCTGAGTCTGGCAACATCACCCTCCACAGTCTGCCTCATGGACAGCTCATACTCCATCCTGTGAATGCATCCCTTACTTCAGACAGGTTCATGATGCCTGGAATATACGCTTTCATTTTGAAACCAAGACTCACTTGACTCTGAAGTCATCTGACGCCAGCCGTGCATTGTCAACAGCAATTGCAAGATGGGCGTTGCCTTTGAACATGTCAAAGATCTAAAAGGTTTGAAGAAAACAAAATTATTTTATTTGTAATGGAATTGTTTCTTTTCCAACAATTTTTATGTATTTTCAGTTTTCAAGTAACTTCCATCACAAAATGTAGCTGAATTGTGTCAAGTCAATCGGTGACCTATAATAGGCAATAAACTTTGGGTGCCGCAAGGCTTATCAACAGACTGTGGTTGTAAATGTTTACTAGTCAGTGCAGATAACCAGAGCCTTTGTAGTGCAGAAGGTGTAAACTGGCTAAGCCACAGTTGTTGCCTAAGCCTGAAAAGACATTCAGAAGGTTTCACACGAAGTACAACTAAAAAGACATTTTGATGTCTTACTATAACTAAAATTTAATTAAAATAAAACACTGAAGCTCTTAAAACTCAGTCTGGATGACTGATATAGGTCTTGTGATTTACTGGAGAACTGCCTTGGATGCAACTCCCCTCTTGGCTGTCGACAATAGGTACCACCAAACAGAATAACAGTTACCGAAAATATATAGATGAATGGATGGAGTGTTTTGTTACTTTTGTTATTTCGCGCTATGACATGATCTTCCAAACAGAACAATGACCTACTGAGTAAACACTATAAAAAACCCATGTACTGGGGTTTTAAGAGAGGGGTAAAATGTTACATAAAAGTGTGAGGTATCCATCAGTTATCGTGATTAAACTTTTTGCTCACCTTGCCTTTCAGGTCTGCGATGATGGCATAGTATTTGCTGTAGTCCCGTCCTTCTAAGGGCCCTCTCTTCTCAATGACCTCCCTGATCTTGATCTCCAGACTTTTGTTGGCCTTCTCTAGATTCCTAACCGTCTCCAGGTAGCTGGCAAGACGGTCATTCAGATGCTGCATGGCAATCTTTTCATTTCCAATTGCTAAGTTTCCAGAGACTGACTCAGAGGATAGGTAGTCGTACCCCCCACCGAAGCCGCTGCCAACCCGAGTGGAATATGAAGCGGTGGAGATCCTGGTTCCATGACCCCCAGCGCCTCCGCTTACGCTGTAAGCATACCCTGTTGCCGGTCTGCTAGAGGCACTGGAGTACCCAAGGGTTTGGGAGGACTGGCGTCTATACAGAGTCTCCATGGCTGAGAGAAGTTTGCTGATCAATCAAAGGAAAAATTGACACAAGTTGGAACAGACAAGCTTGGAGCTGAGAGTGGAGAACAAAGGAGGTGTTTGGGGGACTTATATACATCACCGAATACCAGTACTCCTCCCTGCCACTCCTCTTCTATCTTTATTACATTTGTACCATTTTTTAGACTTTGCCCCTTTCAGGCAATATATCTATAAAAGACTAAATATGTGCTGACTTTTCATGTGTAGTAAAGAAATTGTATCCATGGAAACTTGGAGACAACAGGAAGAGAGTCTCGCATGTCAAAATTAATGGCGCAAATAATATTCAGGGTACCAAATGTGTGTATTTTCTCCATCTGAAAGCCGTAAATTACTCACGTTTGGGGAACAGCTGCTTTAGAAAATGTTTTTTCTTTTTTTCCATCTGTAAGGAACTATGGCTTGAAACAGAATGTCCTATTTATTTGAGAGAGAATAGATCAAGGCTAACATGGGTTGCACTAGTAGAACCTTTTTATTCAAAATGAAAGTGGAAGAGTTTAATCTGGCAGAGATGTGTTACTAACAGGCCAAGAAAAACAACGCCAGACGGCTCAAAGGGCCTATCGTTACCCAAACATCTGTTCTCTACTTTGGAGGCTTAAAAGCTCTTAAAAGTTAACCTTCCTACAATTGTTTGATTTTTATTTTTGCAGTATGAATCTCCACAGAATAGGTCTAATGCAGAGTTCATCAGTGAACAAAGTGAAGGATATGATGCTTATCATACAGGAACACTAGGAGGCCCATTTTTTATTACTTGCACTGTTTGCTTACAATTGTATCGCCAAGCAAAATACCCTTTGATGATAGTCTGGAAGAAATAACACAGTTTGACATTCAGATTTTTCTCAAAAGGACTTTATTGAAATGTTTAATCACCACAGAGCAGCAGGCAGACCAAATTGGGAAAAAGGAAAACCAAAGACAAAAACATGAATTTTGAAATTGTTTTTAATTGGACCGTTTTCAATTTGAAATTTCTCTCAATTCTTTAGATTCTTGATAGATTGACAAAATCTACTAATTGCGAACTATTGTAAACATCTAAAGGACAGCAAACAATGACATAAATCAACCAAGATTAAATAAATAACTGATAATTTTGTTTTCCTCTCATCCAATTTCCATCAGCCTCTGCAAGATCTGTTTGACCTGGGTGTGAAGTTTATCAAAGAGCTTCAGATCTTATGATTATCTCTTTGAATATAAAATTTGATAAACTGACAAAAACAAATACTTTGCTGTTTTCTTGTTTTAGTGTTTGTTGGGTGTTTCAGTCACATGCTATGATTAAAGGTTCTTCGTTTCTGTGCTGGAGGAGACCACTTTCCCGTCCACCAGGGTCTGTGTGACGGTCATTACTTTGGTCTTGGTCATGGTTTTCTGCTCTTCTAGGGCATCCTGAAGCCTAGAGGAAAACATCAAATTTCTGTTAGTCTCTACAAATTTGTTGAAGTAGGGTTTTTAGATGGTTTGTGCAAAAATTTTACTCACTTGAAGTCTCCACCGTCCAGCAGCCGCCTGTATGTTGCAATCTCGGCCTCCAGCTTCATCTTTGTGTTCAGCAGGGCCTCGTAATCTTGTGACTGCAGCTGGATCTGGTTTCTCAGCTGCGTGAGCTCCGCCTCCAGGCCCAGGAGAACAGCATTAAGGGACTCTACCTCCATGTTGTAGCGCAACTCTGTTTCCCTCAGCGTACCCTCCAGAGAGATTTTCTGTAAGGACAATGAAGGGTTTAAAAGGGTTTACACGCTTACAGCTTACTTTGCAGTGACAGTGATCATCAGAGTGTGAAGCTTGTGTCAACAACATAATGGCGAGCAACCTGACGAGAGTGTGCTGACTTGGACATTGTTGTGAGGGAGGATAAGCTTGTGTTGAGGTAAATGAAGTATGTGCTGACTGCTGGCTTCTTACCAGGCTCTTCTGTGACTCCAGATCAATCTCCAGGGTTTGTATCTGTCTGCGCAAGTCGTTCACCTCTGTCTGGGCTCCCTTGAGGGCCTCTGTGCTCTGTGACACCTGTGTCTGAACTTCTACAATCTGAAATTAAAAGATGTGTTAATCACTTGATCATTGATGAAAGGAGAGAAAAGCTTTCTTGAGTGAAGACAGCTTTTTTTAAAAAAAATAAATAAATAAAAATAATCATTTACCTGAGATTCATGCCACACTTTGAGGTCCTCCTGGTTCTTCTTTGCCATCTTTTCATACTTAGCCCTAATTTCTGCCATGATCTGGGCCAGATCTTGACCCTTTGGAGCGTCGACATCTACATGAACACCAGACTGGGCTATCTGGTTACGAATCTCCATGACTTCCTAAAAGAAAAACAAAAATGGACACAAGTATTATTAGTAAACCCTAGGATTTTAATAATGAGCTCAGCTCACAAACCAATACCTGATGTGAATAGGATAAGATTCTAGCAATATTTCGTCTTCATATTTTTACAAACAATATAAGGCCTAATTGAGGTGACAATGGCTCAGATGGTAGGAGTTCATCGTCTAACCAGTGATTAATGGTTCAAATCCCCACTCTGTCCTTCATGTCGTTGTGTCCTTGGGGAAGACAGTTCACCCACTTTGCCTGCTGGTGGTGGTCAAAGGGCCCTGCGGTTGTATGGTAAGCTACAATGTAGCTAGAATGTAGCTTTCCATAATCAGTGTGTAAATGGGTGAATGACTGAATGTAGTGTGAAGCAGAGTCCTCTGACTTGATAAAGCTCTACACAAGTTCAGGTCATTTGCCATAGTTTATGCCTTCTTGTTTGCTCAACTACCCACCAAGCAATAGGTCCTGTATATAATTTACCTGCTCTGTTGGATCAATTAGATTTTCCAACAAAGATATTTGTGAATAGGAATAAATTAAAGGTTTTATGAATTTCCAGTGGTGTTTTAGAGAATGTGAAAGATTCTGTTCAGTGTAGACTTTTTCTGTTCAAATTTGATGAGATTTTAGGGGATTGAATGAAGTCCAGACTCAAAAAACCCCTCAAAAAACATTGAAGTTGCACTCTTTGTTGTCAGTATGAGGTACACAGGTGGGATTTTAGTGGCAAATAGCCCATAGTCAATTAATTATCAAAATACCAAGAACTTCCTAAGAGCATCTTTACATTCAGGGTACCTAATAATGGCTTAAATGTAGTACGAACAAAATTATGTACCTACAGCAACGTGAGGGCAGTGCACCACACAGACATCACTTTAATAATAAATATCCAGGCATTTTTTTTTTTTAGATCTACTAGTTTTATGTTTTGCTTTGTTTCTTTTTCATCTCTGTTAACCAAGAGTTAGTTTCTTTTTTGATCTTGTTTGATTTCCCAAAATTGCACAAACAAATCAATATTTAACTTACTGCAAAGCAAACACAATGGATGACTGGTGAACTATGACCTGTCTGTGACTCCTGGCCTCCTCTAAGCCATAATCATATGCTATGGCCAGATAAATATATAGGAGTCATACCTAAATCTTTGTCTGGGTACGTAAATAGTTAGTTTAATACTTTCCTCAGTAAACAAATGGCTGTGTTTTGGCTTCTCTGCTCGAATCTCAATCATTTTAATTTTGTGGTGCTGTCTGTTTCCAAGTATGGACTGTAAGGAATTTTATGATGAGGTTTCCCACAGAATTCAGACACAGATATTTTAGATGTCTTAGCAGTTTTAAACGTGGAGTTTTCTCACGCCTGTTTTTAGGAACGCCCCGCAGTTCAATAAGCTGACCACATGGCATCTCTGTGTGCTTTAGGTAAATAGCTACAGCAGGAGTTATTAAGATGAGCTTGTGTACAAATATTTATCCAGATACCTCCAGGGTGTGGACCTTTGCTCAAGTGTTTTCAGGAGTATTTCTTGAAGTATGTTTGTGCAGAGCAGTAGCATAACTGGAATAGCGTTGGTTTTAAGCTCACATTTTCATGGTTCTTTTTGAGGTGGATGAGCTCTTCTTTCAGGGTTTCGATCTCACTCTCCAGGTTCATGCGGCTCAGGTTGGTGTCATCGATGAGTTTCCTCAGACCGACGATGTCAGCCTCCACAGACTGACGAATGGCCAGCTCAGACTCGTATCTGGAAAATACACAACCACAAACAGCATATCAGATACTAAATTATCATCAGGAATATCTTGTGTTATGGAACACTGTCATGTAGTCAAGGATCTAATCTTTTGTGTTTTTCTTTAGGACTGAATGTACACAAAATTTAGAGGTCAGCATTCAATTGTGCTGCCACTGGCCAGCTGTGTTTGTTTACGTCTATGACACAACTGCAGCATCTCCGTCGCTTATGATGCAAGGGTGATGATCTATGACTACGAGACAAATGACTGCCTCCTTAGATCATGACAGGATTTATTCATTGCACTACTCAGACCCATTCTGTAGTAAAACAGGGTGTGTGCCCACAGATGTCTGCCTTTGTGTTTTACAATATTAGCGGCATAGCAGGCGGGTCTTACTTTACTCTGAAGTCATCGGCTGCCAGACGAGCATTGTCGATGTTGAGAACCAGTCGGGCGTTGTCGGTGGTCGCATCAAAAATCTGGAAAATGTTAACAAAGCAAACCTTAATACATCTTAGAGTTAAAAAAAAAAGAACACCAAAAAATACTTAAAAAAACAGATACCACTTATCCTATTCAGCACAATAATTTGATTTGTAGGTAGTTTTTCATGTTTCAAGTAGTTAAATATAACACTAATTTTTAAATGGTCCTGAAATATCTCTTTGATAATTACTTTTGAAAATAGTATTAGAACAAAGTATTCCGACTAAAAGCTAAGCTTAGAAGGTAATGTAAAAAAAAAAAAAAAGTTTTACTGGTTGTGTACATTTATGCCAAGCCAGGCTAGATACCTGCTGGTAGCAGCAGCAGAAGTTGCTAAATATAAAACATGAGACACATTTTTACAATGTACTGGTTTAACTTTTTGAGAAATATTGAAAACTTAAAAATATATTCTGACACAACAAACAAAACATCAACTTTAAACTAAAGAATCATCAAATTTGCTTATTTCATGAACCTATAAAAGGATTAGAGAAAAAATGTCACTGCCTGTTGGTACATTCAGGGACAGTGAGAGTCAACCACTTCTAAAACCAGATGGTTTGCTTTAGCAGTCACGGTAAGGTTGATAAGGCTGGCATGAACAGCAGGTAGGCATCCAGGTGACAAAGTCCATGAGCCAATAAAAAACTGCCAGGCAGCTCTTCCGCTCCAGAGAACAGGATCTATCCTGTTAACATTTGCATGACCCAGGTGGTGATTTGGTGGTTGTGTGTGTGCGTGCAAGGGGGGGTGTGTGGGTGTGTGTGATTGTGCGTGTATGTGGGTCTCTCCCACATACATGCATGTCACACATACATGCTGTGACAGTCACTGTTTTCTCAGATAAAACTGAGGTGGGAGGGCACTAAATGAGCAATTTTCCATTTTTAGCATGACAAAAAAATATCCAACCCTATTTTTGGCTATTAAAAATAGGGTTGGCTATTATATAAACTTTGCTCCCTTTGTATTTGTAAAACAAACCCAGTTCAATAAAGTATTTCCTGCCATGTGATTTGAAAGATAAACCCCTTTATATCATTTTTTGCTTCAGACTTTAAAAAAAGAAATCCCATTTCTGCTGGCCTTGATGCTTCTGAACTGCTACTCAAAGGGTTAGAACAAAAGTACTTTTTGGGTTTCCCAATACTGAAGGAACCTAGTCAACATAAAAGTAATGGTTTCATTAGATAAAAAAAAATAAAAAATCCTTTGACTCATTCTAACTCATTTTGACCTGTTTTTATAGAATATGAAGTAAACATCTGTAAACCAACTACTTCTAGCTCATTACTCATTTGAGTGGCAGGCTTATTAATAAGATCTGGCATATAGAAGATACAGATTGTCATCTCTTGACATTCCCTTTTTCTGTGTGATCTGCCTTTTTTCTGCTATTGTCCAGCTAGATACAATGAAAGAAAATGATTGTTGAAACTGTAATGAATGGGTATGGAAGTTGACTTTTAAAGTTGGACTTTTTCCACTTTTGTTATGCTTTGGTTTCCTGTCTGTGCGATCGCTGACACTGTTACATTCCTCCTCCATACTGTTTCCGGTGGGCCCATCTGGCGTGCAGCGTAGGAATTTATTAAAAAAGAAAATGCCTTGATGCGTGCAGGAGCTGCATTTTAATAAGAAACCAGAGCTGTTCATTAGTTTTATAACATTTCTAATGTTAGATATTGCAATTTTTACTGTACTCTTTAGTATTGATTGATTTCTTTTGAGGTCAACCCATCCCAAATCTTTCATTTCCCAAACATCTCATTGTGGTTCTCCTCTTTCACTCTAGAAGCCCATCACATATTTTCTTTTCAACACTTCTTAATAAACACATTTCCATGTCTGCCCATTTCATCCCTCCACCCTTCCCTCCTTACCTTCTTCCTCAGGTCATCAATGATGGGCTGGTATTTGCTGTAGTCTCTGAAGTCAGGTCCGCTCTTCTCCAGGGCCTCTTTGATCTTTATCTCCAGCTTGTGGTTGGCCTTCTCCAGATTCCTCACCGTCTCCAGGTAGCTCGCCAGTCGGTCATTCAGGTTCTGCATGGCGAACTTCTCATTGCCCATGATGTCTGCGCTGTTCCCGCTCACCTGGACGCTGCTGGAGAACCCCCCGGCCCCGGCTCCCATCCCGGCTCCCAGGGAGCTTCCGTAGCTGGAGGACACGCTGACACGGGAGCCGCCAGCACCGCCGTGGATGGACTGGGCCTTGTAGACAGGAGCGGAGGTGCGGGTGATGGACATGACAGGGGCCCTGCTGCTGGTAGAGGAGCGCACGGAGTACGCAGTTTGCTTGGTGGTTTGCATGGTTGCTCTAGAGTGCTGAGACTCAGTGAGACAGACTGTGAGTCAAAGAGAGAGAGAGAGAGAGAGAGGCTGAGGGGACAGAAATTGGAGCTCACAGACAAGCGGCAGGAGGAGAGGGGGAAGCCTTTTAGAATATATAAGCGTGTGGACCAACAGGTCCGCCCCTCAGTCCACCCCTTAATGTCTCCTCCCTGTTTTCCAAACAGAGGTACTCAAAACCACATCGTTGAACTCCCCAGCTCTCCCAAGGGATGTGAAAGAAAGTTTTCTAGGAAATAATTGACAGTAATAGTTGGACATTTAGTGTAAAAAAACCCCACACAACCTCAAGGCTTGTTTTAATTTCTTAATTAATCACCACTGCATTATTGATTTAGAAAGAATTTTAACATGATTGATGCTTTCTACCATTGTACATATGCATTGTACCAGTTACAGATGTGAATATAGAAATTACTAATTAAGAAAGAATGTTACAACCAAGTTAATATGAATGGTAATTTGCTGGATGATGCAATAGATGAGTATAGAATTGAGTTCATACTTCTACACTGCAAAAGCACAAAATCAAGTATTTTGGGTCTAGTGCAAATACCTTAATACACTTGAAATAAGACAAAACTAATTCACAAGTAACTTTTCAGCAAGATATGAGTTTATTTTAAGTCAATAATTCCTTAGTATTGATGAAACATAACTAGTTCCATTGGGATAATATTTCACTTATAACATTGGAAAAATATCTTAGTATAAGTAAAATAATCTAATCTAATACTTTTTCTGTTGATATAATTAGTTTACTTTTGTATTAAACTACTTCCAATAAAGTCAAACTCAAACCACTGACATATTTAATCTGGTCCAAATATGCTGGAATCACAAAAACTGACTTGAAATTTAAAAAGGTGTTACTGAACAACAATCCTGTTGGTGTTATTACAGTGTAATGTCACACATCCTCCACCCTAATTTCAGGGAATTTTACTCACCTAATTTCATCACCCCATGCAGTGGACGGGATGAGGTTGTGTCACTCATGGTGAGACAGCTATTTCAACTGAAACAATAAATTATGCTACATGTCATCAATTGGTTTATACTTACCTTTTACTGCGACATCTTAAACTGTCTGAAGAATTGCATCATGTCTGACAAATAAAGTGTGTTAGAAAGTCTAATGTGTGTTTGAAGCATAGTTTTGTTCCAGGTGTTATGTGCCACGCTGTGTGTTGTCTGTCCCGGGGAACCGGACGTCTGTCCGATTGCCCGCCACCCCGTTTCCATAAAGGATACGGTCAAACAAAGGAACAATTCCACAGACTGTTAGTAGATGCCTGTGAACAATGACTTTCTGCAGCAGTAAACATATTTCAGGGGCCCCCCTGTTGCTTTTTAACACAAGCACATTCCTTAGACTCACACTAAACTACTTGGCCTGTAACAAAGATTAAAATCTAATGTGCTATTAGGGGTTTTTGGGCCTCTGCAGTTTTTCCTATAGTGAATGTTTGAGGGCTACAAAAACTGGGTGTTTTATAACACACCTGTCTGACACCACTGTTTCAAAATCACTTCAAGCTGTTAAGCAATGATAATACTTTTGATTTGGAAATAGAAATGTCTTCCCACACATTGTGTGATGAGTTGGTAAAAAAAATTGTCCTAAGAAAACACTTTAGCTGAACCGTTTTTCTTTTCAGTCGAATCTTTCCTTAGTTTTTGTTTTCATGAAGAAACATGCAGCCGGATATTAAAACATCCTGATTAAATTGAAACCATTCCTGTGCCATCATTGAGAATGAAAACAAAACAGATTCCTGTAAAGCAAAACCAAGAAGTCGTTGCATGAGAAAATGTTTTGAAAGGCGATGCATTAACACCACAGCTAAAGCCAAATTTCTATTCTTGTCTTTATCTGGGAGCAATTAGAGTTGCTAAAAGTAGTAAAGGTATGAATTAAAGATTTAAAAATGCTTTTTTAAATAGATGATTATCAGTCTTCTCTCAGTTTTCAGACAATAGCGACATCAGTCATGCTAGGTCCTTTAACAGAGAAGCATTTAGTGCATTTTTTTGGTTCATTTTGTTTGGCCTGTAAAACTGCCACACCTAGAGCAAAACAAACATTAAGGTAAGGGGAAGGCAACGAGTGTAAAAGAGATCATGTTGTGATGAACGATGGAGATTAGCCTGCCTCTATCAGCTTTTCTTTGTGACAAAGAGAAGAGTCTTAAAGAGTCTTTTGAGTGAAAAAATATTGGCCTTTCTAGCTTACTCAGTAAGAAATCACTTACTTATACAACAAAATAGAAGCAGAAGTACACTGAAGTTTATAGAGTTATGTTTTTTAGGAATTAGCATCAGTGGAAAGCAGCACCATTCCATTTCTATTTATCCATTTATGTTCAATGGAGAAATAAATGTCCAAGAAATATTTGGACATTTCACTTGGTGCTAAATGATATCACCTAATATTTACAAAGGGCTCTGTGCATGTAATGAATCTGGTAATAGAGATAACGTCTGGAGATTAGCAAATAAGTGAGTAAAACACACTTTAAATATCCAGAATTATAAATCAGCTTTTGTTTCAGTGTTTTTAAAATAACTATTTATAATTATTTTATTTCACTTTTATTCTCAGTCTTTTAAATATGATGTTTGTTGGGAATCTGCACTTTATACACAGATAGAACCAAAAGACTTTAAAGGCTGGCTTGTGCTTTTGCCCTTTTGTCCACTCAGGTAGCTACAGAAAGACACTGTAATACATCATTATTAGGACCAAGTAACTTATTAATATTGCATTAAATGCATACTTTTTTTTTTTTTTTACGAAATTACATTTTTTTTGCTTACAAAGGTTGATAACTCCTCACACATGATAAATATTCATGCAATGGAGACACCTTTCAAGTCTAAAATAGTGAATTGAACGTTTTGTTTTTTCACTCACTAAAATCTGTCTCCACAGCAACACTCCCTCAGTAAAACATGATGCGTGGTGAGATAAAACAGAGAATCTTGTTTTGATTTTTTTATTATTATCTATAAACAAGGTTAAGATGAGACATACAAATGTAGTTATCTTTTAAACTATCTCTTGACTCAAAGTGAAGATTAAATAGAAGAACTATTTAATCTAGAAAGTCACAAGATAGTCACAACTGATGAATCACAAATCCCGTCAATGGGATGTTCACCTAAAAAGGTTATCACTTTTTATTTGGACAGTCATGCTTGGCTACAAGGGGAGCATTTGATGTTAATACAACCTAATGCAATCATTTACAACATAATTTGGCTCACAGTTGATGTCTGATTGTATGTTGAAACCCTTCCTTACTGGAAAAGGCTGCCTTTTCTGGTATTAGCTGTGTGGGATCGTGGAGCTGGTTTTCTCTGTGGGGCCATCCCTTTTTCTCAGGGGCCACACATTCACCTCCAGAACACCCACAGAAAATGTGCAAAATCTGAACAGGCTTATCCGAAACAAAGAATGAATAGTCAGAAATCTCCTCTACAGTTCCAGCCAAGAGACTGTCAAGCTTCTAGTCCTGGGTGAAAAGCTGGCTGACCTTTTGGCTGTTTTTCTCTCAACACGTCATTCATTAGCGGCACAAACCATCAGAGGTTATTTCCGTGAGGCTTCTGCTGAAGAAGTGCATTCACAAAGACTGTCAGTTGTAACTCACTCACACATTTCTTCCCTCATTTTCACCTCAGAGCTGTTGGATGGGACAGTTTGTCTCTGGGTAGTAGTGCGAGAATATGCAGCACACCTCACACGGCTGTGTTTCCATTCACAGTATAATTGCACAATTAGACATTTCGAAAATACATTTGATCAATGAAAATGCGGCAATTTTGAAAAAAATGAAAAGTTTTACCACTAGAATGAGAAGTTTTTTTTTTTTTTTTTACTCGTATCAAAATTGGTTTATTTCACAAAACTGGAAAGGAAATATTGAGTCACATGATCAACAGCCGGATGTTACAACTGGTGCAAGCGACGGAGAACAAGACAACAGGAAGTAGTTGGAGGATCATTTCGTGGGTTTGTTTTATGTCTTATCGCGTGTCACTGCACCATCTGTTACAGAAGCTCAATCCGTTGCCTAATTTACGCATGTGCATATCGTCTTTTATTTTATTGCCACTGAAACAGGTCTTCCATTTCTTATTTAATGGAAACACTGAAATTAAGGAATTGTGTTTTTTCGACATTGGCAGAAAATGGACAAAGATTTGCACATATTTGGAATGGAAACGCAGTGGTACCATTGTAGGCTGACAAAGACCTTACGAAGCTCATGATGACTCACTGGAGGAGTGGACACACACACACACACACACACCCCCACACCCACACGAATACAGATGGCGGACACTTGGGTGTAGACAATTTGCAGGTGTGTGGAACATTCCAAACAGGTGCAGTGGCCCGATGTCGAGAAAAGCTGAATCACTGATCAGAGTTCTGTTATCGGCGAACCGTCTGTGTTGGCAGTTCAGGATGTTTGTGAGAAAATGACAAAAACAGACATGATGTCACGGAGTGTTTTTCAGATTGTCCTTCTGATTAAAGGGGAAAGCTGATTCCTGTCAACTGTTTGTTATCCTTCATGTCTGTCAGGGCAGATAAGGCCCCCAGGTGCCACATTCCAGACAAAGTCACTTTATATACTTTTTAACAGAGTTTATATGAATGGGGTATGTTTCACAAAGGTGCAAATGAAAGAGACGGCTCGATCTAGTTAAAGCGTGCCAGCTGTTAACGTTGTTTAGCACATGGCTGTCACAGGTTAGATCAGGGTGTTGTCTTAGCTGAAAGGCTCTCTGTTTACTGGAATGGGATGGGACGGACAGATGAGTCAAAGGTCAAGAGTCAGGGGGTCTGCTTAGAGTCAAGCTAGGACATTAAGTATGAGGTCTTCAGGGTGGAACAGTAGTCAAAAAAATTACAAATATGTGAAAGCAGGGTGGGATAATCCCATCACATGACAAATTAATTTATAAATGAAGACAGAACAACAAATATGATTAAACAAACAACAGCATTAGAGGAAGTCCAGAAAAAAAGCTGCAATTTTTTTTTTTTACAGTTTCTTCTTTTTTATGTGTAAGTCTCTTTTTTTAATAGATGTTTGACTTTACAGACCTTTTTTCTGTTTTTATTTAAAACATGTATTACTGTAATATGCCCTAATCATAAACCAATTTTTGTTTGTTTATTATTACCGCTGCTATAAAGCAAATGAGCAAAAACTGATTTATGTAATAGGGTTAAATAATGTAAAATCTACCCCATTATAATGAATGCATAATAAAACGTAGATTTTATTGGTTCAACTCTTGTACTGTCACTCTTTTTAAAATGCACTGTTTAAGTTATATTCTATCAAGTAAAGTTTGTCTGTATAGCAGATTCCAGTTTGCATGGATGAGTTCTGGAAATGTTCTTCAGGTGATAGAAGGCCAACTTTGTAACTGTCTTTATGTGACCCTGAAGGTTCAGGTCAGAGTCCATCACTACTCCCAGATTTCGGGCCTGATCTCTGATTGCAGCTGTAATGACTGAAGCTGTGTGTTGACTCTACATCATTCCTCTTTAGGTTCAAAGATAATAACTTGAGTTTTGTTTCTGCTCAGCTGGAGAGAGTTATGGTACATCACTGATTTGCTTTAGGCATCTGTTTAGTGCTTAGATGGGTTCAGAACTGCTTGTTGACGTAATGTAGAGCTGTGTATCATCAGCTGTGTATTTAATCTTACTTGTTAAAACCTGAGATAGCAGGAGCATGTAGTTATTGTTCTGACCTCTGTGACTTGGTCTGTTGCAGTAATGGAAAATCTCACATAGAACGTCTTCCTTCGGTCTTGACCTTTGAAAGCTTTCACTTCATAAAGTTGAATTATTAATCCACTGAGAGCTGAGAGAGAACCAGTTAACATGAGCCAAGTTAATTCTGCCATTGCAACAGGTCTGAAATGGAAATGTCACATGAGAGATTAAGAATACCACACAGAATGGTTTTAAGTTGCCTCTACAATGACTGGAAATTCAAGGTGATAAGAGAAAAATGAGGAAAGCAAATCATACCAAAGTTTAAAAATGCTGAAGCTGCTTGAGTCTGAGCAGGGCCGTTCAGAGACCTTTGGAGGGGCAGGGGCTCAAAGTTAAAAAGGGGCACATTGGACAAGATGTTAAAACACCGTACAACAACATAGCAACAACCCATATTAATCAAGAATTTCATTGGATCCTACTATATCATTGCCATCATGTGGGGACAATGCAAAGCAAATGTAGTAGATTTTCCCCAACAGGTATAAAGTTGCTGTTTCTGCTGCTGACAGTCCTGGAGGGCTGAGTTGATCTGAGACTGTAGCTGTTAAACAGACCAGAGGAGAGAAGGTCAAAG
>CAEFZY010009181.1:0-71257 GCA_903066815.1 Brachyrhaphis roseni | reverse complement strand
TAATAATAATAATAATAATAATAATAATAATAATAATAATAATAATAATAATAATAATAATAATAATAATAATATAAAACAGAAAAAAAAAGTTTTTGCATATGATGGCAATGGTACTGAAACAACGCTTCACCTCTAAAAGCTGGTTTTGTTGAAAATGAGCTTCCAGCATCACGGCCTTCTTCAGTTTGAGCAGCAGATACAACATGACAGCAAACTTCCCATAAGAGGAACTGACCCAATTGAGTACTTGCAGCACAGGAAAAGCACAGTTACAATTCTATAATCTCTGTGAATCACTGACTGACCATAATCTCTGCCAATCGGGGCGTTCTTAAAATAAAAAACTAAACTAGTAAAATAAATAGCTGAAAGAAGCCAGGCACCGGACAGAAACATAGAACCATTTGGAAAGACTGATTGTTAACATGAGTCACTCAAAACTGCTCAAGATGTGGCTGTGTACAAACTGTAAGAGTGCTACACTGCAAGACGCCGGCACCAGAAGAAGAGTTTGCAGGGAATGCTTTCTTCGACCTGAAAACGAATGCAGCTGTAGCAAACAACCAACAATAAACATGCACTCATTTAATACCAGTTCATTGCATGGCTCTAATTCTGAACTTTGTTACTAGAAAACCCAAGCACATCCAATTCCAAAATATATAAAAAACCAAATCGAGGCTTTAATACATTTTTGTCAGACTTTATTTCACTTTAAACAAAGACCAGTTTGCCTCCTAAATGAACTGAGTCGCAGCTGGTGAAGGTACTGAAGATTGATCCTATTATGTGTTGTGAACAAAGTCCATCAGCCTCAGGCTTAAGAGTGGAGGGGTGAAATCCCTCACTTTCAGTGACTATTGTGTCTAGAATCAGGGGGGAAATAAAAGGTGAGATATAGCCAAGGTGCCTACAGGCTAGGGGCAACTGCCAGGCATAAACTAATTAGCAGGAGCTGCTGAAATGGAGAACATTAGAGGAGCTGAAGTTAGTAATAGCACAGTATAGCAGCAAGTATATGACTCATTCAGCATGACTTATTCTGCTGACAGAAAATGGGTCTCTGACTTGGGTTAAGGTAAGGACATACCATCAACATTATAACCGTTTATTAATATGTCCATCAAAACGTTCACACTTTCTTTTAGCGCCTAAAATGGGATGTATGACCAGGTGGCTGATCTTTTGATATTGAGGTTGACTTGTGTTTCAAATATAGTCCACATGCTGTTTTATAAGACATTTCTTTCTTTGAAGAAGCTTCAAACAATAACATATATGTTTAACGTACAGGACAGTAATTGGTGTTTCTGATTTTGACTCTTTTGTTAATGTAAGAATTGTTTAGTGAATTGTACAGTAAAAATTCCCTTAATATACCACTGCCAGCACTTTTGAAATATGTTTAAAAAAACATATTATTTCTATGTTTATTGGGTTTAAGCTTCAATTTATTCAGATTAAAGCTTAGTAAATTATTATAAAAGCAAAAAAATATTAACAAGACTCAACAGATGCACACACTGCCAAACTCGTACTATAATGTAAGTCCACGGCACCAAACTATTTTCTTTATGCACATGTTAGAAGTTTACATTATTTTAATATGGCATTATGCAGCTGTGCACAGCAAGAGTTCTGCACATTAAATCTCCATCAAACCAATAGTTTGCTACACTCCTGGTTGCTACTTCTAATCTTTGTGGGTTTGATTAGGGGATTGATCCAAAAACATACACAGTGTTCCTGGCCATGTGGAGTATCACATGTCCAGCTGCTGGCAGACCCGATAGACCCTGGTGGAAAAAGAAAGATTGGAAAATTTACATCTCACAGGCCTCTCATATTAAGAAATGGGGTCACCATGAATTCGGCTTGAGTTGCAGGCATGATAAGAGTTGGTCGAATTTTCTGCATATTAAAGAAAAGCACTTCAGTGCTTTCATTCTTATCTCCTCAACCACAGAATCCATTGGGCTGTCCATTATGAAAGGAAAGAGGAGCATGGCATCCCACAATGCCTTGTGGCAACAGTCTGCGGAGCAGCGCCTTTTATGGTTACAGAATCAAACTTATTGAAATTCTGTGAAGAAAAATGAAGAAATATGAGACACTTTTGTAGTTTTACATAATATTTTGTACATTTCAAAACATGGTAAGAGACTTAGATTTCCACTAAGCTGTCTATGATTTTTTTTTTTTTACATAAATAAAAACACTATGGGGTTTTCAGAAAAAGTAGAGCTTGCACCTCAACAAAAGAAAAATAGAGATAAAATACTATAATGTGAAAACTTCATTGTACTAAGACAAGGTCTATTTTCATTCACTGTAAACGTATGTCAGGTTAAATATTATGCATTATATGCATTATACACATTGTTATATCATTTTTATCCGAACGTTTGGACAGTTTCAGCTTTCAATTTTTAATCTTTACTGTTTTTAGCACCCACAAAAACTAGTGAAGGAATAGATTGCAGTTTGTATAAATTCATAAATTTTATGGATTGAAAATTTATCGTTAGGTTTTACAATAATCTTGTCTATCTTGCCCTGACAATATCAATATTTGAGGGTGACAAGAAGCATGTTGTTATACTGCAAATTCAGAGTATAATTTATCTACCATTACACTAATCAAACACCAGATTCCACCAGATTCCAAATGCATCACTGAGCAGATTGAGAAATTAAATGCAGAAATGAAGGAACCCAGTTGGTGACTAAGAGTGGGCAACATAATCTTAACCATGAACATTTAATTAATCAGTCATATGAGATGTTCTCAGTCAGTTGCCTAGCTGCAACATCCCAGCTTCCTCAAGTCACTGATCTATACAATTTTGTATGTTAATAAAAACTGAATAATCACATCACACAGAAATCACACACACAGAAATGTGTAAATCTGAAATAATTCTATAATTAGCACAAATTTATTCACATTACACAAAAACGATTTAACGTTTAAAGGTTTCATTGTAAAATGCATGTTTCAAATTATTATTTTTCTTATACTTGAAGTTTCTTCAGACTTATATTTAAGTTCAGGTCTGTTTTAAAAGGAAATCTTGATCGACCTTTTCAGAGGACCAAGATGAATTTTGAGTCATATTCAAAGCAGACCGCTGGCACAAAGTTTGATCTGATGAAAGACTCCAAAAGGCCAAATCATGTTTAAGTGGCATTTTGATGACATTTCTTTGGCCTGTTTAACCTTTGGTGAGTTTCATTTTTCTTGTGCATTACATCTCATCCATGCAGATGCATTTCTCATTCCCTTCACCGTAGAACACACTTTTTAGATCTCCTAACCAATCTCTGCACAGGGCCTCTGTGATAATGTAAGGAGAATGAATCAAAAATGCATCAATACAACAACTGAGAAACCCAAAAGTAGACTTTGGGTTTGTAATTGTTGATCTAAGAAGTTTAGAGGTGAACATATGGAGCACAACAATGCTTGTTTTTGTTAAGCAATACAAACATGTCTATATAAACTAGCATTGCATTGTCTTTCTTTTTACATTAGTCACAAATATGAGCATATAATTTATCTGAGAGAACTTGTAAGAAATACATCAACTTCAACTATTATCTGCACCCTGGATACAATGTGTAAAAAACAATTTCGATGATCATCCCATCTTGAAAAGGTGTTATCAATAATGTGTTGTTTTGTGATCACCTGCACTCTCATTTTTTTAGCGATAGCTGTGATGTTTGTTTTAAATAGCACACAGGAATGGTCAAAAAATAGCAACATCAGTTACAACCACATCAGTAACTCTTAGAGCTCAAAATGTAAACAGATCTAGTATAAGTCTCATGGTATGGGTTAGTTATATTACAACTTGTGTAAATTCAGAGTAATCTTGAATACTCAACAAAAGCTCTGGTGCATCTTCATCTTTTACATCGATATCATAATGCAGAGAATTTCAAAAGAATTTTAACAAAACATTGACAAAATTGGCTATGTGATATAGCAGAAATACTATCACTGCAAAAACAAAAAACTGAATGTTTTGAAAACCATATCATTTTTTGTTCAGTCAGATGCGACAGAATGTATGAAAAAAACCCAATTCCATACAATAGACTGTTGTTTTGATGTGTGTTGTGGGTTGAGAAACAGTTAGAAAAAAAACCTTCAAATTCAATTCAATTCAATTTAAACCCATTTTTTTAATTAGTCTTAATTTTTTTCTTTTTTTTTTTTCTTTTTTGTTTTCCCAACCCAATACACATGTCAAAACAAAAATCTACCTCATGCTTACATTAGCTAATCTAGATTAGTTAAAATATTAGTTTGTGGGATTAACATATATGATACGCGCTGCATAAAGAGGTTATATTATTTAATTATTGGTAGCAATCTCAAGTTTGAACTGTACCTTTGAAGTTCAAGAGAATACTATAAAATTAAGAGTAGAATGTTCTTAAAACATGATTTATTTATCTATAAAGTTATTTGGAAAATACCCATCAACAGACATAAACTGTTACTACTTTGAGGCAGCAAATAAAATATGAAACTTTTATTTGATTCTCTGCCTCTGTGATAGTCTGTTCACTCCAGCAGTGACTTTGTCCCTTCAACATGTTACAGAGCTTTAACTTGGCTTAAGCAAATGCTACAAAACATTCCCAGCAGCTAGTTGGCTTGTTTTCATAGTTAATGAGGCTTGCAGAGTTTCAGGAATAAAAAAAAAAAAAGTACTCTTTCACACAGGTTTAGCTGCTTAAAATGGATGATGTTTTGTAGCACAAGGTCGTACTTCAAGTTTAATGAGACACAGTGTGCATATTTAGGTTTTGAAATAAATGCTGAGGGGCAGAATCATGATGCCAGGAGAAATTTAAGATCAATGTTTAATATTAATAAGGGGAGTTCCTCAGCTCTTGGTTGATGATGCTCAGAATCTCTTTTCTGGCATACGAAACCCTATAAATGGATATAGAAAAATGCAATAGGTTGATGAAAAAAGTAAAAATGACTATGCATAATATCAGTGTGGTCCAGCATATGAGTGGAGTACGTGAATATCTTGTTTGTCTAGTAGACAACTGCGGGTATGTTGGATGAAAGTGGCAGAAAAAGTAAGCTATCAAAACCTGCTGTCAGATTCCTGAAAAGGCAGGTAGCAAAGAACTCTCAACTAAATGAAAAAAGACCCGCAGCAAGACTTTGTAACAGCAGGCACTAAAAAGTCATGTCCCACAGTAAATCACATGCTACACACTTATAGGCTACATATCGTATTCCCAAGTGTTACACCACCACTAACTAAAAGCACAAGAAAATTGTGTTGCAATTTTCTAAAATCCATATGAATAATTCAGAGTGATTGTGGTATGCTGTTCTGTGGACTAATGAATCAAAACAGGAACTTGCATGGCCAATCGTTCAGCATTATGTTTAGAGGAGGAAGAATAAGACATACACTAAAAGAAGATAATGCCTATGATGAAGTATGGTAGTGACTCAATAATGCTAGGCATAGTTTGCTCTTTGTGGTTCTGGACCCCTGCAGTGTGTGAAGCAAAAGATTAATTTAATCAAGTATTGAGAGATACTAGAAGTAAATGGAGTATCTTTGATAATATCCATCTTCCCTAAATGATTGCAGTTGTTGACACACGTATATCAAACAGTGAAAATTGTACCATTCACTCAACTGACTATGAACAGTCTAAAGCTCAGTAGCTTCCACTTAAAGATGAAGGAAAGATATACTCCTGCCATGAGCCTACTGAAAAACACTACTGTTACAAGTAAAAGGTTAAGGTTACACTAGTATATGGAGAAAATGTCAACAACTCCATTCAAAACCTCTGCATGGCCATTTCTGTATCCACAGCCATCCAAGAATCGACAGAAGTGGTTATGCCGTGTTGGTGTTAAAGTTAAAAGTTAGAGCTAATTTTAAGATCAAGCAGAAATAAAACTCTGCACAATATCACCAAGTGGCATCTAATTCATATGACCTCTTTGTTTCCACACTGGGACACAAAATTATGACAATAAATGAGGCTGGGAAATAAAAAAAAAGTAGGCATGTTAAATAGCTTAAAGAACACCAGGGGATTAAATACTTTGCCCAAAAGTTGAGAAGAGAAAATCTGATTGAATATTTTTTTTCTGTTGTTCATTGTCTTCTGCTAACCCCAGATTGGGGAGGTACACCTAAAACTGAACTGACTCCTTTTGATGCAGAGAAGCAAAGGCTCCACTTTGTGCTCAGCCAAATGACAGAGCTTTTCACCCTAAAGGCCCCCACATATTCGGGCGTACTGTGGGCACTCTGTCCACAGATGGTGGAAACTTCATACTTGAGCACAATCCTAATGGATACTGGCAAGTTTAATAATCTAGTTGTTAGCCTAGCCCTGTTTCTTCTCCATCAGGGAAGCCTCAACACACTTGTCAGTGCAGGACAGAGAGTGGTAGTCATGCTGCATATACTGTATTGTGATGACATCACTGTTAGCAGTTGTTTGTTTGCATCCACAGTGGGCCAGTCTTAGAAAAACTTAAGCACTGCTTGTACTCCTATTTCACCCCTGGATGAAATAGGTTCTGAAGGAGCTCCTTAGAGAGTTGTTGTGGCTTCTCTGCTTCAATACGAGTTAGTTGAGAGGAGCTGAAAATCTGGTGAGAATCTCATCTGGATGCTGCCCATGAAATGTGGACATGCCCTACTGGAAGGAGGCATCGAGTGCTTAAGGGGAGGGTTTTATCTCACCCTTTTCTTTTCAACGTTTTAGTTTTGAGTAGAGATTCCTTGGGAAGTACATTTTTTTTTAATCAGGTGGTAGATTACCTGCATTTATATGAGTTACATTAATTCCATTTTAAAGACAAATCTGCCTTTGCTCAGGGCCTCTTCCATGATCTGACACAGAGTTCAGCTTTGGAAAGTACTGAAAAAGTCAATTAGCAAGGCGGAGGAATTCTAAGTGATTTCCTCTCTTGGATGATACTCACAGCCTCTGAATAGCAAGAAGCAAATTGGCTGCACACACCATTACATTACTATGACCCTGTGGATAAGCAGCTTTGTCTCAACCTGGCTGTTGGAGTGCCTCTCTGCGTGAAAGCTTCCATGCAGAGCTTTGTCAGACTAATCCATCCTGTGGAGCGTTTCCGCACCTAACAGAGAACAGAGAGGTTCTCAGAAGGATACAAAGTGCATTGTTCATTTCTCCTCTTGTCACTACTTCTGCCCTTGTCACTATGATTTCCAAAATGACACTTTTGTCCAAGGAAGACTAAGGGCACAGCAACGGCTGGTCGCTACGTAGCTCTGGTCAATCATAGTTCATCCAAGCAAGTTTCAGCTGTATGAGGATATTTCACTCACAATATGTGGTCTTAGACATTTTTATGTATCACATAATGGAGTGCACAACAACAAGCATGAGAAATGTTCCAGAATGAAATGTAATGAGGCAACTAGACTGGCAATCCCACAAATATTTGAGAGGACTCACAAAAAATACACTTTTTAGCATGGAACTGCTCTCTGTGTTTTTCTCTTCACTCACTGGTTACTACAATAAAAACTTGGCACATTTTGCTTGTGGACAAGTAATCTGTCTGCTGATTTTGGAAAAATAAGGTATAAATAAAGTCTTAAGCATTTTTATTACTTCCACATTACTCCTGGTTCACTTAATAAAGAAATGCTGACTACAGACTCGCTTTCTAAAGACTGTAGACTCAACTTGGACTCGAAGTTTAGGACAATTATTATTTCATGGATGAAAATATCTCCCTAAATGTAATTACGTTAGAAAATTATTAATGTTGTCCCCTCTGAGGTTCCTTAGCATATACAAATGGACAGGTTGTCATGGTAATGTTACAACGGTTTCACTGTATGAGATTTCAATAGTACACGCTAATAAAAGGAGTAAATGGCAGCATTTATGTTTGTATTTACAGTAAACAAACCTCAAACAGCTCTGACATGAATGTGCTTAATCTCCTGGTAAAAGTTAATCTGATAGCAATCTATTAATTGTATCATAAATGTCATAAATTGTATCTTATAAATGTATACATTAATGTCTATCAAAGTGACCTCTAACAAATCAATCGGGGTCATTTCAAAACAAAATTAAGTTATCTTACTTATGCTAGTGTCTTTACAAAAATTATTTTGGTTTTCCAGAAAATGGAAAAATATATTTTTTAAATATTTAAAAGCATTTCATACCAGTTTTTACAAAAACTTAAAGCTGCTGTCTTGAATTTATATTTTAGGCACACTAGATGGCATGAACATGAATCATGAGGACATGTCAAAAAGAGTCATGCTTACAATCAAAAACACATTTCAGTAAAATGTTTAACAGGAAGATTTGGAAAGTTTAATCAGCAATGCAAGATCATCGCTGCTTTCCTTTCTGCACTCCTAAAGCGAACTTACCCTTCCCGCATTTGTTCGAAAGGCTTGACATGACAATTACTCAGTGTCATATCTCAAGTGAATGCTAAACTAAAATTATGCCAACCTCACGGTCACCATCTTCAGTCACTTTTAAATGATGCATGAAAACCAAAAGGAGAAGAAACGTTGCCGATGTACGAGGGAAGCATATCAGCACCTTTGCAGAAGGGGACAATATTTTTTATCTGTCTCCACCGACAGTGTGATCTCAGCTGTAGGCCGAGCAAACTCAATATCCAGAGGATGGGATTTTTTGTAACTGAGTTTTCAGAGTGTGTGTTTCAATATCTGACACAAAGTTTAAATTCAATAAATACATGAAAAAGAAGAATCATACTGCACCATGCCAGTGGATTTCCTACTCATTTTTGCTACAGCAGCTTGTGGAGAGACATGCTTCTCACAGTCTCTCCTTGAGGCTCACCAGTGGGACAGAGTTAACAGCATTCAGGCCATGCAGAGCCATCCATCCTGAAGTACAGAAGTGACACCAGGCTGCAGCCTGTGCCAGATGATGGAGCCTGCCACCAACTCTCTGAGCACTGTTGGCGAGACCCCTTTCGCGAGCCCTCAGAGAATTGCAGTCTTCCCGACATTCACTTAGCATAACACAGGGACACCAAAACAGAGGTTACTTATTTATGAACTCTTCCAGGAACTGCGTGTCCACATGGTTTTGGATTTCATTAGTGATGGACATGCAACTGTCAAAGAGGTTTCATCTGCAGGGGTTAAATCAATGGTGTCAGTGCCCTGTCCTCATCAGCGCCCTGGCCTCTGTATAATTTAGTGTCATCTCTTGTGTAATGAAGGTCTTGTACCGTCAGAAGGTTATCAAGTCCTGCAGTGTCCTTTGTGTGTCGTACATCTGTGCCACGTCCTCTATAATATGTCCTCTGCTTGGAAGTATACTGCTGCAAGCCAAAATGGCATGGCCACAGTCTCTGGATTTTTTCATATTCTTCTCTTTTAACGGTTTTATGGATATCAAAGGTCTGGGATATTTTACAGTGCATAGCTAAGAGAAAAACGTATCTTGTTTTAAACACAATAATAAAACAGCCTCTGCATTATTTTGTTCTGAATGTCATTATGTAAATAAAAGAACTATTGAAAACATAATTTTCTCATTTAATATATTTCTAATTGGGTTGTTATCTTTACATTCACACCAGATATTAGTAACTTAGAAATGTATCTTTAGAAACATCTGGATTAAGTAGGGAGAGCTATTGTCTGGAAAACAATAAGTAATTCACTCACTTTGCACACTTTGTTTTGAAGAATAATGTCAAATTTCACCACCTCTGAAACACTACCAACATAAAAGCTTTTAGGCAAGTACATTACAGTGTTTGGCTGTTTGGAGCATATGGCACTGACATATTTATATAACTAAAAAGGGGTAAATGGAAAAATGTACGCAGATGTTCTTAATAGGAATCTGAAAATGAAACAATGCTGGATTTTTCATCCAGCAAGACATGTTTTCCATCCCAAATGGACAGCCAAGGAAGTAATCAATTGGTTTAAAAAAAAATCTGACTGCATAGAAGAGGCCCTCTAAAACCTTCACAGCGTTTGTGTGAAAATCACACTTGAGCAATTCACACTAGTTTTTCCATACAGGAAAGGTCAAAGTCCTTTCTACCAAGTATCAAATGCATTTCAGTAAATACGTAAATTAATAAATTGCAATTAAAAAATAAGGTCCTTGTGCAGTTGAGTTTACTGGTTGATTTGAATATTGTTCAGAACAAAATTTGATTTGATGGCTATGCAATGATTGGTTTTTAAAAAAATATTGTTCCAAAAGCTTTCCAGTTACTTCAATGATCCTGACAACAACAACAAGAAATGCTTGGCAGGATAAGAGAAACACTTGGAAGCATTACTCTAAAAAATACAATATTACTAAACAAGAACCCTTGAATAAATCCTATATAAACCAAATGTTTTGAAACTTGTTTTACTTGCCCCATCCAAACTTAGCAAGTACACTCACTGGATTTCCAATTTAGAACCCAGCTGGCCACAGGAGGCAAAATTCCAAAGTGCACTCTCTAAATGGGGCCAAAACTCATCACAACTTGCTCTGTGCATCAAATGCAACCTCCTTATTCAATTTATTCATACTATAAATTAATAATGCCGCTATTATATTATGCACAAAAGATAATGGGAATTACAGATCAGTCCACAAAAGCACGGGCTCAGTCTGCAACAGTGGGGCTTTGGTGGAGTAATTAAATGTGTTCCATCTATCACTCTCACACACAGAAAACAGACGTAATTTGTCCATTTTTGGAAATTAATGATGAACTCTTAAAGTTGTAGGTTGAACAATTATTCACTTTTCTTTTGGATCACAATGAATGTGATTACAAAACCACTGGTGATGGTTTCTGTTTGTAAGTTCAGTGCTGAAGAGCAGTGAGTATGCTGTAATGAGGACCTTGGAGATCATCTTTTGAAGTAACCATTTGACATCAGCTATGAATTGTGGGCATCTTCAAAATTTCACTTGGTACTTCAATGAACATCAAACATGAATAATAAATGTAAAGAATTAAGACTTTGTGATGCCTGGGGAAGTTGGCAGACTAGAAGAGATTTTGTATCAAGTACACAGACAGGACTGGCCTGTCAGAGTATTGAGTACATGTTTTTAAAAGTCAGAATATATTTTTTGTTGTGTTTGTTCTTTATTGGCCAGAAATATATGTTACCATAAATGTGACGGATCTCATGAAAAACTACTCTTGCCATCATTCAATATTAAATGAAAGCAACTTAAAAGCTGCTTTGCTTTGACAAAACCTTAAAAGTGTGGCACACAAGTCAGAATGAAAGACTGTGTCAGTGTATTTAAGCCAGACTTTCATCTTCATGGGAAAGTGGTAAATATGTCAAAACATTTTGTCATCCCAGCGAAAATCTTGTTTATATTACAGGCTTTCATCAAAAGGTGCATTTGATTAAAAAACTTAATTACTGTTGCTATAATATTTAATGTTCCGTTTCCTCATTTAAAGCTGACATAGATCTATTGTACTGCATTGCAACTAAAATGTATTAAAAATATTGGCTTATGTTTGAATGATTTGCTGTTGTAGTTTACTCAGAATCAAACACTTAATCTAGGCCTTAAACAGACCTTAGAAATATTAAGTACAGAAACAATGAAATGTTCCAGAGAAAAATGGCTCAAAAACTACTAATGTGGCAAAGAAATTAAAGAAAGGTGGTCGAAAAGTATTCACCATTTGAAATAAGTATCAACACTCTGGTCTCCTGTTTTCCATCTTTCCCTCTCATGTATAATGAGGTTGATTCTGAAGTGCAGCGCTGACTGTGACTCATTGCTCTCCGTTTTCTCATCAAAGCTTTGTTTCTCCACTTCTTTAAAGAGGTCACAGTATCATGCAGAGGTCCAATGTGTTGATTATGAAAAGTTAATTATTTTAGGTTCCACTTTATTCTTATTATATGCACAAGTGATACTTGGCACAGTTGACTTTAATCAAGAGACATGTCATACATCTTGCTCTGTCTGTTGAAAAATAAATCTTTTAGATCCACTTAGAGTCCTGAAACATTTGTTTTCATGTTAAACAGCATACAAAGCATTGTACAGACCAACTGGAGAAGTGAGCGTTATTCTTTTTTTTCCACAATGTTTCCAGGCTCATGCAGTTGAATAGGAGCTTTAGAACCGCAAGAAAGACAGATTAGAGAGAATGGGGTGTTGTGTTTTGAGTTGGTCTTGGGTTGGGTCTGGTGTGAATAAGTGATTGTTGAAGGGAATGGGGGACACTGCAGCTCTCAGTGTTGAGCTCCATAGAGACATGATCAAAGAACTCTGTCAACCAAGACAGCTGTTCAACTCAGACTTTAGTCACCCAACTATGCACACTAATCTCTAGCTGAAGTCTGGAGAGGAAAAAGAAAACTCGCTGACCAAACTGGACTTAATGAGCATCCATCATTCAAGAAGAGCAAACAAATGCAAATGTGATAGAAGAGATGCAAATGCTTAAACTTATATCCTTTTTTTACACATTAAACTTTCAGCTGTCAATCAATAGTTTCCAGACACCAATTGCTCAAAAAGAAACTCAAGAAACATGAGTTTTAGTTATTGAAGATATGCCATGTGATCCAATATCCTCATCATTGGATTCTGAAGAAACGGAGGGAGGTTGCAAACCTCACAACACCATCTCAACTATGAAGCACAAAGGTGGCAGCATTTTGTTGGTGGTGTTTTGGTTTCGAAGAGACTGGCCAATAGATACAATATTTTAGATGGCATAAAGACCAAAGAAGATTACGTAGAAATATTGAATCAACTTCCTAGGGCCTCAACCAAGATATCAAAGCTTCTTCCTATTGGACAAATGGACAATCATACCATCAAACGTAGTGGCAAAGTGTATTAAGAACAAAAAAATCAATGTTAATCTAACATCTAATATCAACCCTGTATAAAATGTGCAGGTAGAGCTGAAGAAATATGTGCGGTCCTAGTACCCTACAAAGCAGACTTAGAGCCCTTCTTTCAGGAAGAATAGAGCCCTGCAAGATAAATTTGTGATCTAAAGACTGAGGTTGAGAAGCTTATAGAAAAAAATCCCTCAAAATGTTTTACCTAAGTCATACAACTTAACTGAAAGACAACACTGTACAAACTAAGGAAATGTATGAAAATGTCTGACTTGAAAGAATGTAATAAAAAACATGATCACTTTTTCTGATTTAATATCAAACTGTAAAAGAAGAAAAGTAGATATTATGCAATATCTACTTCCAACTGTAAGCAGATAAGTCCACTTAAAGAAAGCGGTAATGCCAATGTGACAGTAATTACATTTCTGTTGGTCTCATAATGAGTAGAAGCAGAGTCTCAACATGTTTTAGTTATAGGGTCAGCAATATTTATTTCTTTGGGTAAATTGTTTTAGGGTAAACTGTGATGAGAAGAATTCATGGACAAGTATATTATGTAATCCTTTCTTGGTTTTGAGAACACTTTGCTTCCCCAAGCAAGCAAATAAATCAATCGTTCAAGTAGTACTTGAAAGTGTTAGATTGTTGATGCTACATTGAGACCTCACATGGTTTTTAAACAAGCAAAATTGGTTTATATTTTTGTTTTCAGCGTCACAAAAGATGCAAACTTCTTACAATGCTGAACAGCTATTTATGCTCGTTTATATTGCACAACTAAACTTCTCCAAAGCAGTGTCACCAAAAATGGGAGAGGAAGAAATACACACTGGTAAATTAATTCCTGAGGACGAGGTTTTGGGCTCAAGACGGAGAAGCAAACGATTGTCGCAGGATCTGCTTGCTTTGATCTGGATGCTGTGAAGCATCTTATCACAGAAAGCAAGAAGAAATTCCCATGGTTAAAATAAGTGGGTTCCCTGATGATTTGGAGAGCTCTGATCCAGAAATGTTTTTTGTGAAATGTCCTGATTAGGAGAAAGTTGAGCCCAGCTGTTATTAAGTGCAACACTCATAAACTATGCTTGATACTCCAGTCAGAGAGGCCAGCTAGCAAGGAATCTCTTTTCTGTAAATTCTGTAAGATGCATTTCCAAAAAGATGGGAACAAGAGGTGGTCTTTCCTTGTGCAGCATAAAATGTAAAAACACTGTTTTGCCACTCTGATGGCATGTTTCATGTCAGCTCTGTACATGTTCTGAGTCATCTCCTCAGACCTAAAAGGAACATCCTTTGCTTTCAGCACAGCATGCAGTAGCTTTTTATCCAAGGCTTTCTCTGAGATGACAGACGTACTCCATGCACTTCAGGACGCATGCCTCCACAGAAAATATGCAGTCATCCTAATTCATGCTGCTACCTTGACCATATCCAAATCAGTGCACTTTCAGTAGTCCTGTAATGTTGACTTAGCTGCTTCAATATAAAGCTCTCAGCTGGCTACTGTGTTTTTCTTTTTTTCTTTTTGCTCCGATAAGCAGGGGCCTGTATGCATGAATAAACATCACAGAAAAGTTGTCTAAGAAGTCAAGACAGCAGCAGGAGATTGCCTTAAATACCTTCTTCATATTTAAGTATGCTAGATCCAGCATGTTGATGCCCCTAGTAAAAAAAAAAAAAAAACATGAGACTAAGAGGTGTCCTGGTTACTAACACTAGATGCAATTGGTATTGGTATAAAACATTTCTGCTTTTATTGCAGTACACCTGTAAATCTGGGATATAAAGACTGAGGTTGACAATTATTACCTAAATGAGCATTGAGACATTTTTTTGTATCATTTATAATGGCTTGTGCGCTGCAATTATTTCTCTTTTAGGCTATACGTAGTCGCTGTCAGACAAAAGCCTTGCACCTCCAACATAGAAGTTTTCAGGAAAGGAAGAAAGCCTCTTTCTTATTCATGTTAATTCATAGTGTTTGCTGCTTTTTCAATGCCTGTTGATCAATACAACCACAGACATGAAGGTTTATCACTATAGCTGATTTTCTAAACCTTTTAAGGAGTTTGTTTCTTTTTATGCCAGTCTACACAACTTTGTGCACACACACACACACACATGCACAAAGACACACAATATTAAGCATATTAAACACAAAATATTAAGCATATTTTTTCAATGTAATTTAGGTTATTCTGCAAGACACCTCAGAAAGCAGACATATTTTAAGAGAATAAAATCAGGAGTTTGTCGAGGCTAAGCCAAAAATTATCAGTCAAATGACTGCTGAAGTGCACTTATATATATTTTTTCTCCCTGCGTTATATGTGGTGTTTATATGATAGAACTCTTGAGGGTCCTTGGTTGAGCATAAAGCATGCTGAAAGATGGGGTAAAAGAGACCTCAGCCAGATGATTGGACGCTCATATCCAAGCCTTAATTCTAGTGTGCAACAGTCATTTATGGCTTCAAGATTGCTCAATAATGCATCAGAACCCACAGGCCTTCAGGGGAAGCAGCCAGTAATCAAAAAGTAAGTTAAGGTTTTCATAATAGGGGACTATAAATAACTTTGGACAGAAATGGGGGCATGTAAAATTTATAAGCGATGATTCAAACCCCATGAGGTGGATAAGCTTAATGCAATAAGAAAGCATGTGATATTAAGAGAAGTAATGACTTGATCATATATGGAAGATTTTTTTTTTTTGCATAATGATTACGTATGCCTTACATGTGTTGATAAACAATTTCAATATTGTTCTGAAGGTTTAACTTACAAAATGTTCCATTGTTTTTGACATATACTATGTACGTCAAACTATTTTAAAAAGGTTTAAACAGTCAAGGACACTTTTATAAGAAATCAGTATCAGTTAAGTTTATACACAAGCAAAGCTAGCTTTCTCTACTTGCAAGGATAACGTCTTTAAACCGTCTTTATACTGACAATAATCTAAAATATTGCAGTTTTAACATAAGAATATTTTGAATGAAGTACATATACAGTTACTAAAACTGTGAAACACTTGCCCTTAAATTCATAGCTGTAGGAAGGTTCAGGCAGTGTGATGTAACACCAACACAAATTATGTCATGAATGTTTTTTGTAGTGAATGTGGCTTTCAGGCGTACTGCAATACAATATAGGTAAACAAAAGAACATGAATTTATGGAACTGGACATTGTGTAAGTGTGTCAAATGGTTATATGTCCTCTATGTCTCTGTGTTGTGTTGTTGTGTTGAACTGGTGAACAGTCAACACAACACAGCTCATAAACATGCATGAATTGAGTGGGAAAAGATCACAGATAGCTGGACTTTTTGGAGATCATAACTTCAGTTATGTTAAACCATCAATGGTGACACTTGGTAAGTGCTGAGTCAGCTCAAGAAAAGCAAATTTAGTCTCAAGCCTTTTGGTTTTGTTTTAGCTTGTTTGGCATTTCTAGATTTTGCATCAAGTCTTTCCAAATGTTACAGTAGCAATACAAATACTTTTTGGGATTTAGTTTGGTTTGTTTCAACAATGCTTTGAAATAGTACAAACATTATTTTAATTTATTTTTAAAGATACAAATTACTATTTTCAATTTTGCTTGTTTTTGAAATATTACTATTTTGACAAATCTGTCTTTAGTTATCTCTTCAGCAGATTTAAGCCAGATAAATAAATAATTGTCAACCGGCCTAAACATAGTGCTGTTGTTCCTGGGTTACTGGTCCAGGTATTTCCAACCCGTCAGATGGACCATTTAACAGTCGTCAGCGACACGTTTCAACTACATCACCCTTGATGTTGTTTGAGAAATGAAACATTGATTTCTCTTTTTGCTGCCCTCCCTTTTCCTGGTTCAAGCAGGCAGTTTTAGACTTTAAATACAGAAGGTCAAAAAGAAAATATTTTATAACAGTGAGCCACTGAGAGTTTAAAATTTGAGCCAAGCTTTGAAAGCAGCTATCTTCTGCTTTCAAAGCTTATAAACTGGGTATTTATAATGTGCATAAAGGGAAGAATTTTAATTCATAGTTTATGTTGTACTGTTTACAAAAATACTAGGAATGCACTGATGGGAAAATTGGGGCTAATATTAATATCTGATTCTGCTACAGCTGCTATGGCCAACAACCAACACTTACTGATGTTATATATCTATACTTTATATATTTCACTACCTTTCAGCACCTTAGAAAAACCTGATCACACCCCTGACACCATCATAGCTTTTCTGTTTCAGTTAAACTCCCCACAATCCTGCACTGCATCACTAAAACATGTCTCGTGACCAAACAAATAATCACTGGGCATCACAAATACCACATGACAAACGCTTTCACCTCTCCCTTCAGAAAAAAAAGGCAACTACATGGAAATAAATATTGGTCGTTATATCTGGCCAGTTTTACTTATCAGACTCACACTATTTAAAAATGATTAATATCAGCCGGTACCGTTGTCAGCGCCAATACATCATACATTCCACAAAAGTGTATTTACTAAATTTTAATTTTAGCTTGAAGAAGACTGCCTCTAAATCCCATATTTTCTTGTTTCCCATATTTTCTAGCCATCTTTCTCCTTAATTCATCTAATCTGAGCTTGGTAAAACATCTTTACGCTCTTAAATAAATGGCCTTGCAGGGAAAAAAGCAAGTGAACAATGGACATCTGAGCAAGAACGGGAGCAAGAAATAGAAGAGGCATCTTTCAACATAATGTGAAAAAAAAATAAAACCTCAATCAAACTGAGCAATTGTGCTGGACAAACAAATTTGATAGCTTTGCGCAAGTTATTTTGAGAACTAAAAAAGGGATCTACTCAATAATATGTAGGTGATCATAATGTTATGATTGCTTTGTATTTATTGCCCACTTTGTCATTTACCTCTTACCAGATCAAAAACACATAACTCCTATGATACTGCACTACAGTCTCAAGTTGCTTAACAATTATCTTTATAATTTTTAATGACTCCTCCACTGTCTGTACGTCTTGGGTCTGTGGTCTCTGTATGCCTACTCACTGCATGGCAATGTCCAGTGATTACCAGGAGCCTCACACTAAGCCTCATCTATCTGCCTGGCTGCCTGCTAATCTGCCTGACCACTCTGCTTATTCTCCCACAATCTCCTGGATTGAAGTCCATACTGGTTCGGGCTACACTGTCTGATATTCCACTCATACACTCTGACTGGTGAGAGCCACTCACTCAAATCCACTTATCAGCTGGTGACCTTCGATTTTTTTTCACCCAGCATCCATCTCAACTCACTGACTCCAGATTCGACTTTTATTAAACTTGGTGACAATTTTTTGGTTTTCTTTTTTTAAAGACACCTTTGGGTTGGAATCCTAGCCTAACATGAGAAAAATAATTTTTACTCACTTGCACTGTTGAAATGTGGATATAGTTATATTGGCTATTTTAAGACAGGTTAATCAATGCTGTACATTTTTTGTATTTGCCTTTCTAGAATATTGGTGCATCATAAAATCATGTTTGTTGAAAATTTTCAAATACCTTAGAGTAAAAAGGTACAAAATAAATCAATATAAGAATAAATAACTTTAAAATATATCAGATATGTAGATTTCCCTGGCTTATAGTTAAAAAGTACAAGGGGAATTGAAGTGTCTTTCATTAATTTTTTGCTAAACAAATGAAAATGTCTTGACTTACCGTCAAACTTTTTATGTCTGGAGGTGAATGTTGTTCTCATGTTGTGGCTGCTCTCTTCAACCATAATCTCAAATTCCTGCTTGCTTTGCTGGCTGAGTTTGTCCTCCATCTCAGATGTGCAGCAGGTGTAGCCCTTGAGACAGACACGGAGGTGCTCACCTGAACGAGACAGAGACACGGAGAACCGTTTTGCAATGCCACAGGATTTGGATTTTTCATAAGGCTGAGCTAAGTCTTTGATCAAAAGTCTCCTGTGATTTTAGGGACTCTCATCTCTGAAACTATCAAAGACAGCCAGACTGTAACAAATGGAAAAGATAATGTTTATTGGTGAGACAGAAAGTAACTTTTACATGCCAGTGCCTATTCCTCATACAGCATCTTTATCACATCACCGTTACAGGAGACTGAAAATACTGTTTTTAGAGCCGAGTCAAGTAAGGTCAGTCTTATGTATGCAGTCCAGAATAACAAATTAGCCGTAAGGCATGCAGCAAGATGGAGTCTGGCATGGCTTCAAACTATGACATCAGCCAAGCAATCTTTGATAATGGTTACATTAGAGGATTTCTGTTCACTAGGGGCCAGCATAACAAGCTATAAACAAATCACTAACATATTTTGCCATGACAAGAAACAATTGCCTCTTTACTCAGATACCAAACAACGTTAGCATTTGTTTGAAGTCATCTTTCAGCAAACCCTACACCAAACTAAAGCCCCACCTCTGGTGTGAAATATTGGTAAAAATATTGCAGTGATAAACAGAAATCAGATAGTTACAAATGGTGTTTAATTGATAACATGGAGAGGATTTATTTGTTGAAAGTAGTTCAAATGAGACTGCTGACAGCAAAGAGTCACAAACTGCTTGATTAATGGGAATTTGCCATCTGTTCTCTTTGTGAAGTGACCAGAGTGGAATTTTACATTTACCTCAGAAAACCATTCTAAAGTTGAGAATGTACACAAGTGCCATTCAATCTTGGCACTCTACATTTAATAAATTCTTAATTTAGTTCTTATTAACACTGGATAACTGCATAATTGAATTAGTATTACACTTAACTTTTAGCATAAAGAAAAAAAAATCTTTAGAGTTGATGAAAAAAAACAATCCGCAAGAAAATGATTTAAGAAAACCAAACATGTCATAGAGGTGTTTGTGTGGAGGACCCAAATCCAGGGAACAGGGAAACTAAGGTGGACTCAAAGGTAAAGATATTAAATATATAAAACTAAATAAAGCACATTAAATTAAAGAAATCCTAAATAAAACAGAAACAAGAGAAGATGACTAAGGAGAACATACTAGTAGATGAGCAGATGAATCAGCGTTGACTAAAAAACCAAAGAAGACTTTACACTGAGGAATAAGAAAACAATTTAACTAATTAGCAGAGTGGAAAACCAGAGAGCAAAGACAGAGGGGATCAAATAGAAAGAATGACACAACAGTAACCAGAGACTAAAATTTAGTCAACTGTACACAAACAAAACACAGCGAGATATGAAAAGGGCTCAAAACCCACAGGAGACTAGGGAACTCAGAAATAAATGGCCAAAATAACTATCAATAAGAAACTCAGAAGCTGAAAATACTAAATAATAGAAACATAATTACACAAAACAATAAACAAAGTCAAACACACAAGAGAATGACATATAAAACAAAAGTCTGGCTTTGAAATCATTACTACCAATAGTGGGGGGGGGGGGGGAAGCATACTTTAATTTTAAGTTGCATCCATGAGCCACTAAGTGCTTAAAATGAGACTTCCTTTCTTTTGTTTTCTTTCTTAGTTTGTTTGAGGTGGAAAAACCAGAGAACAAAGCAACAACCTAATATTAAAAAATGACTGACATTGTAATTTATTTCAAGAACATCTCCATAAGTTGTTTAGAAAGAGCGCATCCATTAAGCAGATTCTTTGGAAAATAATTGTACTCCATTTTTGACTCCTTTCAGATGCATAACATTTTACCTAACACGTTATTTCTCTGCATGTTGCACACACTCCGGCACTGAAAATCTCAGGCATCATTAGGGATTAAATGAAGAAGTCTGGCTAGAAGCCACATGAAAGGTTTGAGTTTTTCCATATCCACCTATTAACAAATGAAAAGAGAGATGAAACAAGTGCCACTGTTCCAGTGGGGAATTGGCATGGAGGACAGTGAGAGTGGGACTTTTTTCAGAAATCCTTCTACAGTAAACCATTGCTTTAAATGGCAGGCACTAAGGTGCTTTACATTCTTGTTCAGTAAGTCATGGATGAAGCAGCTCTATATGGATAATGAAACAGGGAAGATGAGGGATGTACGTGCAGGCACTCTCTAATGGACCTAATCCATAATCAGGCCTAAGAGAGGCACCAAACTCACTGAGTTGCACCATCAACAGTTCAACATAAACACTTTCCCCCAGAGTGCTACCACAGCCTTCTAGCAAAAATTCATAAAACCTAAAAAAGCTGATTTGCAACTGTCGATTTCTCCTCTGTGCTTTTTCCAAGTTTTTGACATTTTTAATAATTGACAATGTGGTTCAATTAATGCAAAAGCATCTTCCCGCTCCTATACGTAACAGCCCATATGTGGAGCATCACTGTGTGAAAATATTTCAACATAGACATTCATAATTGTGTCAAAATACCTACAAAGAAAAACCACCCCCAAAAAAACAAACAAAAAAAACAAACAAAACAATGCTTTGTAAAATGATGCAATGATGCAAGGGAAACATACTGTAGCTTCATATTTACTCATCATAACCTTATTCACAGATTTATCCGACCAAAATCATACACTCTGTTTCTGTCATTTACTTGAGAGATTCTTTTTATGAAGTCGCACTAATCACATATAATTCATGCTACATTGCCTACAAAGAATGGGGTAATGAATTAATCTTTAACTAGCACACTTGGACAATATTAAAGAAAACTGATCATTCCAGGTGTACAGCATGCTTGACAGAGTCAGAATGTGTAGCTGTCCAAATAGGTGGGAGCTTGGCACAACAGTAGGTGTATGCCTTAGAGTCATAATGATGGATAACTGAGGGAAAACTACAGCTTTGTGCTATAGTTTGAGACCCTGTGAGTTTGAAGGACTGCAAGTTGCTTTCAATTTTAGGTTTCCTGCAATGCAATAAAATTGGCTTAAGTTGTTGGAATACCACTGTTGGCTACTGAAGACTGGCAAAAGAAAGAAAATCAATAAAAGGCAGACCTGTCCTTAAGTGTAAAAGACAGGTGAAGGGAATTGGTAGTGCTTTTAGCTTTCATGGGCTGTGCACCTCTCTATTCAGCTCTCAGTTTTGTTTTCATATAAACACTTAATTTGACTTCACCCTTCCTCTGTCACTAAAGCAAACCGACAATAAGCCTTTGTGAGTAGTAGCTATAAGCATGAGCTGAATTTATAAGGTGTTTGAAATGGGATGGTTGCATGTTAATCCCTCCTTATGTTTCTCTTTATTTCTGCCTCTTTTTTAATAAATCCTAATGACAATCTAAAGCGCACATTGTAAATAAGAGTAATAGTAAAGTCACATAACATTTTGCAGCACATTTTGAATAATTTGTCTTTGGGTTGTGAGGTTTGCTTTTTATAAACACAACAAATGTAAAACTGGATAAGGTGATGTCTCATTAAACAGTATCTCCCCTGTTTTACTTCACTACTTTGCACAAGAAAGAAAATATGGAGCTATGCAACATTCTGCACAGCTTCTACACAACTTTTGCAGAACTGTTTTCTTTAAGTTTTCAAAAGACAACACTGCATTGAAAAAACTGGCCACAAGAGATAGTAGAGTCTATCTCTTGTACCCAAAGGATTTTTTTAAAAGCCTGGGTGAAAAAAAATGTGCAAATGTAGAAAATAAAAAAAAATGACTCTGCATAATTACTGATTTTGTTTGAAAGACACAAAACGGTTTTACTTTGGACATTAAACAATGCATGTTTTAATCTCAAGGTCTGACACATCCACCCACATTCATAATTCATAAACCTACTGACATAATCATAAATTCATGGGTCACCACACACAGCCATGCAAAAATCCATAAAACACTGTTTACTTAAATGATCATCAGATTTATAAACAAATAATTATGCAAACAATGTGGAATTGCACAATCAAATGCAACTCGCTCCATCTTACTAATGTGGCTTCCTGTCCTTGCAGCTGTACCGAGCTCGTATGCCAGAGCAGAGAGCACTGCTGCTCAGCTTTCTGAATGAGCTGATCAGGGATTTAAATGTATGTAATTATAGACTGGGAGATAATTTAGGATAAATGCTAATGTTCTTGGGAGATATTTCAATGAAACGTTGTGTCATTAGCTTCAATGCATTTCAATCAAACAAAAATTAGAAACATGTTTTAGGTTGCAGATGCAATCTTCTGTTTTGTCAGTTTCTATAAAGTACAGATGTGCTTGGCTCCCCCTGATCATCACATACAATATGCTCCCAGTGATGATTGAAAATAAATGTAATTATGTAAAGTCATTGACCAGTTTGTCATCTCAAAGTCCAGTTGATTTGTCAGAGAAAATATGGTGAAACATGGTTGCATTACAAGCACAATCAGCCATGCAAATATAATTCCTCCCCTGATGAAAAATGTTATTAATGTTTTGTAATTGTTTATTACATTTGCAATATATATTTAAAACATAAAACCTAAATAGCTTACAAATGGAGTTGGTTATATTTGGTGAAAGTTAATATTTAACAACCAGTATGATGATGCAGAGATTAGAGATGCTAAAACCTTATAAGTACGCTGAAATTTATGCAGGTTTTTGGGAATCGGTTCCCTTCAGCATCATATTTTCTGACACATAAGTTTGAGTGATTGATTCATTGTTTTAAAGCTTGTGTCTAATGGGCAGAAAAAAGACAATCTTACGATTCTTGCTATTTCCAGCAGCATTTAAAAAAACTTGGCTGCAGAGATATTAAAGGTCTCGGCAGACAGGTTTTGCTGAAACTCCAACAGTAAAATGAGTAGGACTGAGTTTCCAGTTAAACAACAATGCAAGAACATTAGACATCTGTTACGCCTCCAGTGGGTTTCTGCCTTGTTTCCTTGCAGGGTTCGGGGGGCAGGCCTACTGCAGGAGTTCTGTTTTGCCTTGATTGGTGTTCATCTGCTTTAAAAGTTGCCATACAAGCAGCAGACAGTAGGCTTTTTTCCCTCTCTCTCCTCAGATCCCCATTTGGTTTGGTTTGTATCTTATGGTTGGGTTTTTGTTGGCTTTGTTTGCATTTGCTTATTTCTGATTTGTTATAGGCTTTGTATTAATCCATTTTGGTTTCTCATTTCATTTATTCCTTTTTCAGGTTTTGTTTCTTTAGTATAATTCAATAAATTCAATTTTCATTTAATAAGTAAATCCTTGTGTGGTCTCCTTTAATGTTACCCCACCAAACGAGCCCGGTGGACGTAACACATCACAATAGTTAAACCTAAAATACATATTTCATACACTGTTGCCTTGCAGAACAAAGGTCCTTGGTTCGAATACCGGCAGAGATTCATCTGCGAGGAGTTTGCATGTTCCACCTGGGAATGTGTGTATTCTTTTTGAGTACTTCCACAGTCAAAAAATATGACTCTTGGATTAATTAGTCTCTTTAAAGTCCCCTTAGGTATTAGAGTCTGTGTGCATAGCTGTTAGTCCAGCATGTCTCTGTGATGGACTGGCAACCATCCAGGGGATACTCGCCTCTCACCCAATAACCGCAGTAGAGAGGCACCAGACCTGCCCCATGACCCTGCAGGGATAAGTGGGTATAGACAATGGATGGATGGATGGATAGATGGATGCACAATTATACGAAGTACAAAATTTAATTTGACATGTTAAAGTGCCACGCAAGCCACCACTCTCCCATATATGTATTCCTTTCTTTAATTTTAGATTTAAATATGTGATCATGTAAGAATTCTGAGGTTAATCTGTCATTTTTTTCAAGCTGTTTTGTCATTTCATAGAAGTTCAAAGTTTTTCTAACCTATTCACCAGAAAATAGCTATAGCTCTTTATATTTATTTTGTGTTTCCAGAGACACAAATACTAAGGTGGCCCATACTTAGTTGTTTTACCAAAACTAAACTTTGATTAATTTAGTCTCAATTGTATTTGTTTGAGGAGCTGTTGTTTTTAGATGTGCAGCAATTAAAGTTTTTTTTTAATTGTCTAAGGAAAGAAATTATAAAATTAACTTTTTAAATGTAAAACGATTCTGTATATTTGGGTGTGTGTGTGTGTGTGTGTGTGTGTGTGTGGAACACTATTACAGTATGTCTTTGAGGTCAATTTTAATGTTCTCTACATTGTTCAGTGGTGCTGTGTTTTAGAACAATACAGGATAATTTCTCTGATTTCTCCAGAGACACAAAATAAATGTGGGAGTTATGTACTATACAACACAAAAAATATGAACAGAAGCATAAGATTAAGCAAAATTAAATTCACTGTAAGCCATACATATCATGACGTGTAAGCATTTAAAAGTGATCTAAAAATGTGGGTGCTTTTTCACAATGTGAGTTTTTTTTATTTTTTTACTCCAAAGAAACAGATACCATAATGTCATTATAGTGGCATGTGATGTGGCCTGATCAGCAACGGTTCACAAATTCCAAATATAATTAGTGTATTGTACATTTTTTCTTAATTTTGTCTCTACGGCATGACTGAACATCACAGAAAATCACTACAGAAACAAAACAAGCCAGCTAATGTCTCCTTCTATGTGAAGGAGAAAGACGTGTAAGTTTGCAGACTTTGGAGCTGTATCTGTCAAGTCACAGCTTCCTCTAAAAGAAGAAAGAAAATAACTAAACCCAGATTAGAAGGAGTGTTGGCAGAAAACGATAGCAGCCTCAGCCAAAACCACATAACTGAAAGATTTTCGCTGAAAATACAGTGTATAAAAATGACACATAGGGCGCAGCTGTCGACACCGTTGGCTTGCAGCAAAAAGGTCATCGGATCAATTTCTGATTTAAAAGTTGGGTCTTTTTTTATGATTTTATTTATTTATTTATATATAAACTTTAATTGTAAAACAAGAAAATTAGGACAATGTAAGCTGAGAAAATAGAAAATCTGGAGAAAATGTAAAAAAATAAATAAATAAACTAAATAGTTGTTCATTTTAAGGTAATCCATATTTATTAACATATCTTTTTGTCAGAGAGGTAAAATAGATCATATGGTGAAACTTGCTTTAAAGTGACACACAGCAAGTCAATTTTCTGTCTTCAAAAGGCATCTTTTTCTCTTTTGATAAATGCAAAAATGGAAGAAAAAGTTTGCAAAGTTATTCAGGCTCACTCATGACAACTTGATTTAAGTCTGACATAGACTTCTTGGATTGAAACACTTGATGTAATACTTCTCAGATCTATTAGGTCAACAATATTTCAGACAAACTCCCAGCAGTCACTGGATGAGGGGCACAGTACACCTTGAACAGGTCGGTGGTCAATCACAGCAGAGACTGACAGCCACACAGTCTCACAGTTACTCATTTCGGCCTGTGAAGAGACGGTTCTAACCACCACACTATTGCGCATGTTTCACAGTCCTTCCACTTTAGCTGAACTTATTTCAATTACAACACAAGATATTATGCAGTTCATCTACTTAAATTACCTTACTTACTTATTGAAGACAGGTTTTATGAGCTATAGCCAGACTGTGAAGGTCAGACACAGGCAGTACTTTGGAGTTATCTCCACAGTTTTCAAAAAGCACAAGTTCCAAGCACCTCTGCTTCTATTATTTATAGAAGTTTTTGCATGTGTCGTGCTCCTTAAGGACAACATATTCAGAAGACACAAAGAAACAGAATTATTAGTACCTTAGTAGAACCAGGAGGAAAAAATATCCAAGGTTAACCAGAAGTCCAACATCATATAAAGACTCTGACAAGGGTCCACAATAATATAAACATATTGAACTATACAATAGGAGTCCCATCATATCAAAGGTGAAGAGTTTTTTTTTTTTTTTCTATTTCAGTTTCATCTCTATTACTATAAGCATATGTTACAGGGAAATGTGGAAGCCAGACAATATTTCATAGCAGCTGAGGGAAATGACGGAGTTATCTGCCCAAGGAGGGTCCAGTGCCAGAATAACTCCCAAAAGCATTCATTAGTCTACCTGACCAAAGGGCAAACTGCATATGGGCTTCACCATCTGGTACAACTTTTAACCACTCTTGCCAGCATTTATAAAGTAAGGACAGTCTCATAAGAGCTCCTTGCCAAAACAAGTTAGCAGATCTTGAAGTCAAAAGAAAAAACTGCCCCCCTCATCCATGCTGAAAGTATATAAAGCAATTTTGAAATGTTGTAAAAGAATTGCCTCACTGCAGATTGTGTCTAGTGTAGTCTGTGCAAAACTAATTATTTCAAATTTGTTTCCTTTAATAAAACAAACAAAGCAAAGAAACAACCAAAAACTATCAAAAAAACTAGAGTCTATAAAAGTCAAGCCCAAACAGAACACAGTACAAGTACATTTCGGTTGAAAACCTGCTTTGTTTTTATGTTGCATCATCTACTGATGCACATTATTGGGTTTTTCTTGCACTAGAGCAGACCAAAGCTCTGCACTTAGGAGATACGCTGTTGTATGAATCATATTTATTATCATTGATCTACCACCACCTTACTGCACTGGCCTCATTCAGAACGGCCTCTGGAATATTGCTTTTTCAAAGGACTTACAACCCTGTTCCCACAAAGCTCTAACAAGCACAGCAACTCATCGCCTTCAAATGAGGCTGCACACCTAAAACAGACGTAGGTTCTTGACATTTCAATTCACCAGTAGAGTTTACTGGTCCCTGTTCTCCTATGATTGCCATGATTTAATTTGCTTTGAAGTCATTGGGTCTAAATATCTAGGGTTCACTTTGAATGCCTGAACAAGAATGACTTTCCAGCAAACACATGCAAGGGGGTTGGAACGGGGTAGTTGGGAACCTACTAGCCATTAGATTATTAAACCAATTTTTCAATTTTCGAACATTTAGATGTGCTAAACAAACATTTTTTTCAATATAGGAACAACATATATTTACCAAACAGTACTTTTTGAAAATGTTAGTTTTAAGGTGAATCATAATAACAGGTGTCACTGGCTCTGTTTTGATGCAGAGACAGAGCAAAACACAGAGTGCACTGCATAAAAATAGTGAATACAACTGATAATCAGTATCTTTATTCAAATAAGTTGATAGCTAGATAGCTATCTAGTTAGCTAGCTTAGCATTGTCAATCATTCCTTAGAGTAAAAAAAAACAAACTTTATTGAATCGTTCAGGAAAATGCTTTTTGCATGCTTTTAATTGTCTTTAAGAATCTGCTTATGGAGATTAAATAATAACACCTTGATTTTTTGGAGACTCCTCTGATCTGGATGTGTGTTGTAATTTATATCAATCCATTTTGATAATCCCTTTCTAGCATTTTCTATGAGCGCAATTGCAGTTTGCAAACTTGGATGCCACAGATGATTCAATTCAATGCAATTTTTTTTTAAAAAGTTGTTTTGTTTTGTTTTTCCTAGCAATGCTCTTCTCCTTCCCTGAGGTGCAAGACAGACCAAAAGATAAAAAAAAAGTAATCTTTTTCATTAGTAGGAAACTTGGCCATTCTCTTTTCTGGCGAACTAGCAAATAATACTCCCACATCACAGCATGTCTAAGCTATAGGGTTGGAATTAAAAAGGTGAATTTAGCCTGCAGTGAATAGTCATCACTGCTCACTTTGTATTTTGACTAAGTACCACAGGGGTCAAAATGTCTTACAGACAGATGGCCTCTGCTGGAGATGTTGGTAGTCTAGCAAGTCAACTGTGTGCTGGACCATAACCTTTTGCTAGTAGAAGAGATGAATGAACATTTATACTGTTCAGTAATCTAGCAGTTCTGGTAATCCAAAACACAAATCAGAAAATGTCAGTTTGATTTATTCTTTGAAAGATGCATGGCATCTTCTTTTAGTACTTCAGAATATACCATCTATAGCATAATGATGACTATACAGAACAAGCACAGCTCAACTAGTTGAAAAGTTAAAAATTTCTCCCAATGATAACCTGTGACAGAGCAGGTAGTTTTTTTTTTCCCTCCTCTGCCCTCTCTTTATACTAAATGGTTTGAGTCAAGTTCAGCACACTGAGCAGTAATTGCCAGAAGTCTGCCTGAGCGGCATGTTCCTTTTAAAGGTTGACACCTCTATCTTTGAGATCTATTGACTCGGGCAGAGCTGAGGCCATCTCCCACATCTGGGCCATAACTGTCCTCTCTTTGTTTGGGCTGAAACACGTTTGAGGCTCCTTTCATTCAGCTGACGTGACCTAGATTAGAGGGTGAAAAAGGAGCTTAATCATACCCTCAAATAAATTAAACACTGCTGAATGATGAAGAGCTCATGAATACTATGTACTGTTTCATTATAAGAGAAAAAAAAAAAACACAACTTCTATAATCTTTTTTCAGGGACAAAATGTTTGCATGATGAGCCTAATATTCCAAATTATACATTTAAATCTGTAAGATTCTTGTAATGTGAAGTCAAGGGAACATAATTTATCTTCTAAACATATTTAAAATGTTTAAAAGGAAAAAGTAGGATAAATTAATTTGCATATGAAAACTACCAAAAGTGAGAAAATGCCTGAGCAATGCACATCTAGAGAAGCCTGATTTTAGTGTGAAGTTAAATACACATCTCTGAAATCATATGCCATGTTGAGAACATCCAGATTATAATGATTATATGTACATCATCAAGTGATTAATTAAAAAAAATCCACTAAACATTAATTAATATAATGCCACTGTTTTTTTAATGCAACATCTTTTTTGATTTTTAAAGATGCAGAACTTTTTGCCTGGAAGTCATAGTCAAGAAAATATCATATCAGCAGCATTCTTCGCTTTAAAAGCAACTTAAAAATGGTTCTCTAGGACAATGGGTGCAGCCAGTTAGTATGCATTTGTCTGTAAAATTAGGTGTAATCCATAAACGGCTTCTTCTTTACAGCTTGTTAAACCTAGTAGGCAAGTTGATGAGATTTTTGTAGCTGTTATAAATCAACAAATAAAAAACATATGCTATGCGTTTCTATAAGCAAGTTTGTGCATCCTGTTGAAGGTGTTATTACTTGTCAACACAAATCCACAAGCTGAAAGTAAACCCAATTTACTATGTTAAATCACATCTGTCTGCATGTTGAAGAGAGGGGAAAAAAGGCATGACGCTCGATTGATCTTTCCGCTGCTCTGCCATCTGGATCTCCCTCCATCACCCAAATCACCCTCTTTCAACTATTTCCACTGGGGCATGAGACCCAAATTGAATATGTCCAAACAAGATGACACAGATAATTCCCACAATTGCTCCCACCATATGTTGCCTTGATTGGATAAGGCTAAAAGAGTTCCTAACTTTCAAACAACTTCCAAAGTTGGAAAAATGATTTGACAGTAAAGTGTAGACAACTGTAGGGTTCACAGAAAGGTGCTAAGCAGACATTTCTGCTCTAGTGTGCTGAAAGCAACCGGAAAACTTCAAGTTTATAATTTCATGTTTTTGCCAATGTCATGTCAGCTCTACCCCTTTTAGGCGAATGAACATGCTTGCAATGTGACACCAGTATAGGTGTTATTTAATGATTTTTTAAAAAAATTATCTCTTGCTTACATTAGTTTAAACTGACATCATAGCTAACAGATAATAAGAACAAAAAAATATGTTACATGTATGTTTGTGAATGTCTCAAATTAAACTGTTACTTTGTTCCTTGTGTCAAGACAGTATAATAATAAAATACCAAAATAAAATTCCAAAAACAGAACCCAAACATAAGCTGGGTTCTGTTCGACAAAGGCAGATGGTTTAAATGAAAAGCAGTCTCTGGACTGAAAATATTAAAAATAAATACTTAAAATACTTAAAAATAAAAACTTCTCATAAAAAAGGCTCTGCACCCCAAGGCTCACCCTGTTTCTTGTAAAGTGTTAGAAATGAAGATCTGACAACCAAATAAAACACACTAAGCTAACATAATATACAAATTATGGAGACGCTAAATTAGCATAATAAAAATCTGTAATTTTCTCATGTTGTCAGGTAAAGAAAAGATGAATATACGTACAGTTCTATGAAAAAGTATTTTCCCCCTAATAGATTACTACTCCTTATAGTTATGCTTAATATTACAAATCATTAAACAATCTTAATTTCAGAGAAAAAAAAGCTAATTAAGTAAAAATAGCAGCCTGGCCAAAGGACTGATTACTGTCTAATGACCAAAAGAAAGCCTCTTACACAACACAAAGAAGACTAAAATATTTTTAAAAACATCATAGTCCAAGGCTAAAGAAATTTATTCATATCTATCAGACTGGAAAGAATTAGAAAGACATTTACATAGCTTTGGGATTCCAGAAAACAACAGAGAGAGCCATTATCCGGAGTTGCAACAGAGAAAACATGTAGCATTGGTGAGCATTCCCAGGAGAGGCTGGTCTATCAAGATTACACATGAGGTATAAGCACATGAGCTTACCTTGGAGATCACAGAAAAGAAAAGAGAAACAAACAAAAACAAAACAACATCTAGAGCACTGCAGGATGCAGAATAAGTTTTTATAATTTACCTTTAGGAAACATACTAAGAAAAAATGTTTGTTGTGGAATTCCAAGGTTAAAATCACAGCTGGCCAAAAAGAACAAAATGCAGACATTTTTTTTTCCAGAAAATATCTTGATGAACAAGACTTTTGTCAATTTGCTCTGTCAGGACAAAATGGTGTGCTTTAACTGATGTAACCATGAAGGCTATACTTTATTAGAAAATCCTGAACTATATTACAGTCAGGTTGTGACCTTAAGTTGAAGTAGAATTTGAGGAAGAACACTGAATTCTCTGAATGTCTTAAAAATCTTATAATTTTCCTTTTTAAAACTCTGAGAAAAGTCTAGACTTAAATCTGATGGAGTTGTTGTTGCATGCAGTCGCCATCGCTTAAGACACCTATGTGGCTGAATTAAAACTGGTTCTGAAAAACATGGGAAAATCATTGCAGACGCTTGGTGGCAGCTGAGACCAACAACCAGTTGATAGGTTTAGTGAGTAATGACGTTTTTCACATAGAATCAGACATGTTTGGATAGCTATTTTGACCTTGATTAAATTGAAAAATGTACATTGTGCTAGTCTGAAATTAAAAAAAAAAATCTAAAACTTTATAATTAAGAGTGAAAATCAGCAAAAAAATATATATTTAAGGGGTTAAATATTTTTTCATAGAACATTTAAGCTTGAAAAAGCAATTGTTGTAGGCTATGTTTAGATGAGACCGCTGCCTGGAACCTGCTGGTATTATCGGATGTTGGATCAAATCAAAACAGTTTCACACTTAGATGGCACCACCAAGACACTTTGAGTCAGCTGACATTGTCATGCCAGGCCACTAGTTGGCATTGTGAATTCAACATGTCATCGAACTTGCATGTGCGTTAGACTCCTAGCTTCCACCCCACTAGCTTTCACTTCATAGTAAACAGTAAACCGTATCTGTCTCCCGTGTACGAAGTGCTCATGTAACACATATTCCTTACCATTAAGTGAGCTAAACTGGACAGGTTAAGTAGTACAACACAGCACCATGCTATCAGCAATTAGCCCAGCATTGTGAGCATGTGTGTTTTCACACTGGCAAAGTACAAAGACGGGTTATTGTGGGTAGGTTATTTCCTGCTACAACATGCCTACATCTAATGGATTGGTCATTAACAAGCCTCTGCAGGACTTTAAGACACGCTGGGAAGGTAATTGATTTGATTCATTTGATTCAGATGTGTTGGAACAGAAACACATCTGTACTGGACCAGAACCTGACAGGCCTGATCTATGTACGTGAGGTTTATCTTTGGCCAGAGAAAGAAAGAAAGTAATTAAGACACTATTTAAAAATCACAATTATGTTTTTTTTTATTTATGTAATATAAAGTCCATTGATGTAAAAAGTTAACAGAGGAACACAATAATTCTCAGCAGCTGTACCTCAGCCAATGTCCTCCTCCAGGAAGCAGCACGGCCAAACACAACAACAGACACATAATCTTCTGCATCAGTTTGTTGAGGTAACTTTGGGATTAATCACTTATGACATTCTCCTTCAGATTATAAACAGAAACACCACCCCTAAAAAAAACACCCCTCTGTCTGTCACCTCAGCTCGTACTGTTACTAGTCGGTCTGTCGCATGATGCTTTGTTATTATCATTCTGCTAATAAATGCACAGTAACAAAAAGCACTATGCTCTGTGTGTGTTGTGATATTTTTGCTGCTGTGTGTCTGCTATCAGGTAAGCCGCAGAAGCTCCTGGGCTTTGGGGGAGACCATTGAAGCGCCTTTGCCTATCAGTTCTGTATCAAATGCAATCTTGCACAATGCAGCTAGTCGCTGCTTTTTCCCCTTTAAATTTATTCCTCACAAAATATATTTCTCCTAGCCCCAACAGCTTTCAAATGCAGTTTTTTTTTTTTCCCAACAATGGCAAAAAAAAAAAACATTAGGTCAAGCATCTTGTGGCAAAAACCTGTGTTGTATGTGAACTACACTGAACAAACAAACTTCTGAAAACAGTTTACATTGGTAAACACTGATTGATACAAATAATAGTTCAAATATTTCTACAAAAGACGGATAAGAACTGCATTATGTTTTTCTCCTTTTAAAAAGTCTATTTAGATAATAGACTATATCCATCAGAGTGGTGCTGATTATGATGCATTGTATGATTAAGCATTTAATTCAGTCTCTTTTCATAGCGTAGTAAGAAATTATTGCTTAAAATAATTACTGAAATATTTAATGATTGAATCCACGAGGAGGGTTGCGTGCTTTCAAGAAGGTCACTTTTATTCTTGGACATCAATAGAGTAGATCTCTATGATTTGCAACCTTTAATTTTTAATAAGCCTCTTTATTTGCTTGTCAGTGTGCAGGTTATGTAAACAAGCTGGAAATAAAAAAAAAAATGAAAAAGAAAACAAACTTCATGTTTTTGTATGAAATGCTATTTTTTTAAAAAGATGTTTTTCAAAAAAGATTTTTGGTTGTAGCAAGGAAAAGATACATGAAAGCTGAATTTATACTGAAATAGTTTTCCACAATGAAATGTACAAAAGACAAGGCTATAAAAAACACCAGTTGCAAAAAAACAAAACCCTTTATCTTCATCAGTCATAAGACTGCTTGAATAATCAATCTTATGAAGGACCTGATTTGTAAATCAGGCAGTTCTTCAAGAGTTTAGACATATTGCATTATTTCAAAACAATTTTTTAATATTTATCCACCTAATGCCTGGAGCCCATGATAATTTGAGTTGTGTGTCTAACATTTAGTTATACAAAGCAAATGTAGATAACACCAACTTTCACACTTTACATATGAAAAAGATTCAGAGCTGCACTTCCATCTTAATGCATATCACTGGGGTTAGGATCCATTTGGTTCTGTCTGGACCATGCCGACCTTCTAGTCTCCCAGCTGAAATGCTAATAAGGGTAAAAAAAATTATAATCTAATTTGATCTTATATTGATCTGGAATTTGCTGTGCTTTTAAATCTGTTCAACAGACATTTATTATTTATTTTACTGCTTTAAAGGGCAGTTTTCTGTTTTGGTGTGTGTTCAGTGATCAAGGATTTGTTTGACAAGAACTGGTAAGTTCGTCACTATCATGTAACTTGAGTTGGGCACATAGACAGAAAAATTATCATATTTCTTTCTCTTACGAACAGTTTCAATAAATATTATATTGTGCTAAAAGTCTAGTTTCAAAGAAAGTATCTTTTTTTCAACATACATAAATAACAAATCATAAAAAGTAATAAAGCATGAATAACTAATGAGATTTATGATTAAAAGGTCAAACTTAACATTGCTTAAGAGTCCTTAAGAGTTGCAGACACACATTAAGCAAAAGATCGTATGCGTAATTTAACATTAGTATACACTTATCTTATTAAAGATTTGTTTGAATATTTAATAAACTACAACAGTAAACAAACAGTATCATCACCAAGGAACACACCAGGCAGGTCAATGATAATGTTGTGGAGAAATTTAAAGCAGATTTAAGATATAAAACTGTGTCACAAGTTTTGAATATTTCATGGAGCACTGTAAAAAAGTAAAATATAAATCATGTATCATTTTTCTTTCACTTTATAAACACTATAATTGTTTATTAACTAAAATTCTCATTAACGTCATTGAAGTCTGTGGCAAATGTAAAAGTGAAATAAATAACTCATGCTCTCAAAACATCAGACAAAAACAACTGAAAAGGAAGAAAATAAAGGCAAAAAATAAGAAAAGCAGGAAATAAAGAACATGAAATAATAAGTGATGTATAACTAAAGACATTTTTAAAGATGGTCTAATTTGAACTGAACCACAGAAATACTTTCTGACTAATCACTCGGTGTCATTAAATAAATATAAATTATATTTTATTGTTTAAGGTCCCATTATGAATTGGCATTGTAAAGTCTTTGAGCAGTACTGTGCCAATAGTATATTTGCTGTGCCTTGCTTCCTGTATTTAATAATAATGAAAAAAAAAAAAACCTGTCACTGCCAATGTCTACACATGGAGCACTTTTTAGAGGTGAGCTATGACAGACCTTCGTGTCATACTTCAAATTTGAAGAGACGTGAAGTGAAAACTCTGGCAGAATATGACAACTTTACTCATGTAACTCAAGCAAAATGCTGAAGGTGTTTTCTGATTTGCGTAGAAGAGACATTGCTTTCCAATTCATTGCATAAGTGAAGAACTACTACCCCAACATATGCCATAATATGCCTTTATGTTTTTATTTAACCATAAATTGCAAATTAGTTTAGGCCATAAATGTTCAAGTGTAAAGCATTTGTTAACACCTAACACTTGATCCTATAAAAATAAGCTGAACTAGAAACAACCTGTTAGTCAAGAGCTGAAGAAGAAAAAAGAGACTTTTCTGTAGCACAGTGTTAAGGCAAACAACTGCACTCAGGACTACTGAATCCATTTTTTACAATGATCACTTTATTACTGTGCATGGTAATATAGAATATCACAATCTTTTAGGGCTCTTGAAGCAGGTAACAGAAGTTGGTACTCTGCCACCAGCACAGCATGACAGGAAATGTACTTAACAGTAGAAATGACGTAAATCGATTTAAAGTACTTTCGGTGTTTTGTTTGTGTACTATAGGAAAAACGACTAAGATAACTCCAAGTACTGTGGGACCTTTAAGTACAAACAAATCTGAATGTAAATACTTTGGAATGTAAATGGGCCATGAAGGTCTTTAACACAAGTTTTCTTCTGCACATGAACACGGTGTTTTGTTGTTGCAAAACACTACTCTCCTCATAAAACGCTGATTGTGAATAGTGTATGAAAAACTAGAGTTTCAGTTTGGATCACCACCCGAACACACCTGTTGCCTCATGCTGCACAACTCTGTGGTTATAACACTTCCTGACATTTTTGAAACACAGACAGAAGCAAAAGTCACTGCAAGGGATGACTAGACAAATGAAAAGAAAGAAACAAAAGAAAAGAGACAGTGGACACAGGAAAGGACGGATAATTTCAAATATTTTCGTGTGCTGTCCAATCCATTTATCTCAAAAACAATATGTGAATAAGCATATCTAATCTCACTGAAGTCCAACTTAATTATTAAAAAGAGTAAGACAATACTGGACATTTGCACCATTTGCACCAAAATAAACGTTAAATAAAGTTTGTGAGGTGTGTGTATATTGTTCTGTTACCTTTTAAGAATAAATAACTTCTAGAAAAAAGCTAAAGACTCACTACATACTTACAGAAATAGATTATGATTCATAGTTATTCTTTGTCAGGAACTCGTATTTGTAGTCTATGTTTCCCTAGGCTGATTCAAATCTGTGTTTAGTAATTGAGATCTCTAGAACTGAAAATGAAATAGTTCATGAGCTGAGCTTGAGGACGCTTAGTGGAAACTATTACAGTAATTTAGTTGTCCCAGTGAAGTGCTGCACGAGGGAAGAGGCACGCAGTGAGTTTAAAGCTTTGTACTCATGCTCTGGATTCACGGTGCTAACTGGTGCATGACTCAGTCCTAAACACAACAGCTGGTGGTCTGAAGAGCCCAAGGTAGAGCCCCAGGGTGTGAGATGACCAGCCCACTCGTTTACTGTCATCTTACTCAGGGGACAGGAAACAGCAGGGTTCTGGGAGCAAAAGATGAGGCTGGCTTCTTTTCAGATTCTCGCACCCTGGAGCACTCAAAGAACAAGCATTTGCCAAGAAGCATCACATCACCACATGTTTCCTATGATACACAGAGAAATGAAAGGTTCCAAAAGATGTAAACACCAGAGAAACACACTTCAGGCCAATAACAGGCCTTCCAGACATATTTGCACCTCTATTTAAAACGGTTTTTGAATTATTAAAATGAAATATGGTTTTATTTGTCTTACAGCGTCATCAGCATTTCTAAACAAGTTTTCATGCTGCTCCTTTACTGACATTTACGCTACGCTGCTTGAGTATGTCACATTTGTCATAAAGGCAAAGCTCCCTGGAGATGCATGAGCCTAGTGAGCCAAGACATCTTTTCTCGCAACATTGTTCTATATTCTCATAAAAAGGGTGATTCAAATGATCTGTTGATTCCCCCCCACTGTATAGCTTTAGTTCCACATGAATTCCTGTGTTATTCCTTAACACTTTTCAATCCAAAATGCCTCATTACAAGCCCATTGCAGCCAAAAAGCCAATATTCAGTGTCATCACACATGCAGATTACACCTATTCAGAGATACTACAAGCCTCTGTCATAAATGTGTCCATAACTTCAACAACACTCAAGTCTTTTTCCTTTCTTTTTGCACTAACTTAAAAGGTTACTTTTCTAAAGCTTTTAATAAAACTGCTTTCTAAATTTCCTCATTTCTAATATTTACTTCTGAATCAAAAATGCATTGCACAAGTCATAAAAATTCAATATATTTGCGCATCTTAGTTTTCAAAGTAAAGGGAGCAGCATACAAACAGGAGTTAAGCAGAAACCAGGTAACAAAAGGTGCTTCATGAGGCAGACCTTTTAGATGTTATTATATCCCCAATGGGATTTCACTACCAAGCCTATTATTTAATGTTGCGAATTCAGCCCAGTAGTGTGACACCGGGTTAAGATCAGCATTTGCATTAACATAAAAATTGTAACAATTTCCAATTAGCCTCTCAACATCAAAGGCACTTAAAAGATCACACTGAACTGGGTCATGATTGGCCCAAATTTCTTAATTCATAAGTTGCGCAGCATGGCTCCCCTGCATGCCTTGTTCCGGCTAAAAGCTTCTGCTATTTGAAAAGACAATTTAGTTGAATAGACAAAAGTTTTTCCGGAAATGCCTTGGCAATTTTGTCGTCTTTGTTGCTTGATGAGCATCAGCCGTCTTTTCACCCGAGTGATTTATTCAGACAGGTTGAACATCATTAGTAAATCCTGACAAAATCAGCAGAAATGAAATAAATGACCTGGAATATTTGATTAGAACATACAGCCACAGAATAAGAAGACCTTTTTCTCACCATATTTTAATTGTTAAGCTATATGAGGAATCGTTATTGTTTACAGTTAAGGAAACAGAGAGAACAACACAAAAGGAGCTGTGTATTAGTTAAGCCCTATAGAATGTATCCTATCAGAAGAAGGATACAGAAAAATGTATGCAAATATCTTAGATGCACATCATTAGAGCTAAGATACTTGTTTTCATCATACCATACATACTGGGACAGAAAGTTTGCATGAATGTGAACTCTGGATGGCCATTAGAGAAATAAACACATTTCTATTATTCCCACAATGACGAGGCAGCACCACGAATTCAACACCTTTTCCCTAGATAACAAAAAAGCTGCAGAAAGATTAAGATGTGAGCATGAATATGGGGTCATTTACTTTTAAACATTTATATTGTGAAAAAGAATATGCCTAGAGAGATAAAGCAGTGTACTTATTAGATGCTAAAAACAAAATACTTTGTCTCTCCTGCGTCTTTTGACATGAGAATTCTGTCATCAGCAGTTAGTATGGCGTTTATATTTAAAACCATCAAATTTCAACTTTAAATCTGCATTCACTGTCAAAACATTTGCTTGTACATTTTCCTTTGATGCTCAATGGGAATTTTCATCCGTGCTTATAATGTCCATTTCAGAAATTATTAAAGAAGTAATAAAATTGTACCAGTGGATTTATCAGTTCTTTTATCTTTGAAATGCAAAATGTGTAGAAGCAGCTGTGTTTCTGAACAAAGAGCTGACAATCATGCTGTATTGTGTGAGTGACACTGAAACTAATGTTCCACACAGAAGCACGAGGGTGGCGGGGGTGATCCATGCAGGCGATTCACTCTGTGACACACCATCCTGCTGGGGGCACATCAACAACATGGAAAGTTGCAAGAAACTTTTAAACATTGGTGAATTGCTGCATATTTGAGCAACAGTTCTTAAGTTAACTTCTAAAACATGAAGAAAGCCCGAGAGGAATGAGCCAACACTAAAGCCTAAGGGCTATAGAGACTATGTAACATGGAGGAATTACATTACTGTTTAAACTCCTCTGTGACTTGCTGCAGTATTACCTCAGGATTACAATCTGCAGTGCAACAGTTACCTGGAGGCAAGTGGAACACAATAACCTTGATCAAATTGTTGTCAAAGGTCAAGATAAGGTTATTGTAATTAACCAAGATTATAAATGAAACTCAAGTTAAACTTTGTGGGAATCTCACCTTAATTTGCTGTGTAAGTTGGCATGCCATGTCTGAGATGTGCTTCATTTAATTATAATAAAATAGTGCAAATGCTCTACGGTGTAATTTGTGTCTAAACTTAGTGCCACAACAATTTCATTTGATAAAAGTATCAAATATAACAGGTTTGGTGCACAACCTGGTGGCTCACTTTGCACGCAGACTGGCTTCTATAGAATTAGATTTAACATAATTTTAAGGAAAATGACAATGATGTTTTTTAAAAATACCGGGTTTAGAAGAAAAACACCCAGGGAATTTATATATTGGGGAAAAACTGATATATACAGTATGTCACCTTGCAAAATGACTTACATTGTTTTTCACAGGTATTCATGTTACATTCACAAGCTTCAGTGACATTTTCTGTGATGGGCAAAAGTCATATCTTCATCATCATCATCATCATCATCATCATCATCTTCTTCTTCTTCTACATAATTGTCAAGTGAAGAAAAAAAAGACATGATTGCAATTTTCTCCAAAAAATATCTGAAATTAATGTGCATTAGTACACACTTTACTGACTCAATACCGTGTAGACTTAAGCCCAGGGGAGCATTGACTTACTTGAACTGATTTCATAGCAAACAGCTGGATGATCAGAAAAAGTTTCCTTGCGTTATTCTGATGCTAATTTAACTTTTTCAGCTTATTTATTTCAATCATTGCTGAGGTACGGTGCTTTAAATTTTATTATTATTATTATTTTTTTAATTTACAAGATCAAAACTAAATTCTGAGGTTTTATTAAACATGGCATGCAAGTTTTTATAGGCATTAGTTCTCCATGAGCCAGCCATTAGCTCCTGATGAAAGAGTTTCTTTTATTTGGCTCAACTGGAATTCTAAGTTAGAAAAATTTTATTTTTTTTTGGTGCAGTAGCAACATCTTGCAGTGGGGGAAAGACAAACTTATGCCAAGTAAGCTCTGGCACCAGTTTAGCACCACAGCCAACTTGTTGAAAAAGGACGTCTGAGTCTTAGCACAGATTCTTTACAGGTTTGGACTTTGACTTGGCCATTCTATCAATATGCTTTAGTTTAAACAATTAGATTTTAGTTCTTGCTGTATATGGTTCTTCTGGAAGCAGCTTTGGATAGGTTTTCATCCAGGATAGCTTCATTAGCCTTTTCCACTCTGACACATCTCTTTGCCATTACTGGAGAAAAAGCATCTACACAGGATTATGCTGCCTCCACAGTGCTTCAGAGTTGTGATGGTTTTCTCAAAGTGTTGTGAATTATCAGTTTGTAGCAAAACATATGTTGCATGTAAGTAAAAATGTATATTCACAGTGATTATTATTTACAAAATAATTACTTTTGAATGGCTATGAATGTGTAAAACTGTTTGAAAGTGCCTTACCTTTCTACTTCTAAATTATGCACATGAGTTGGTTTATCAAAAAGTTCCTGTAATAGGCCTACTCACAAGTTTGTTTCTTTAGCACACTGTAATATAAATTTTTAAGTTCCCAGATCTGCTGCTTTTTTCTGTCCATATAAAAGGCACTGCTTAAGTTTTTTTTCAGAGAATGAAAACTGTCCATGTTCCTTTAACACAACAACAACTGTACCATTGTCAAGCCTGTGATGTCAGTGACACCATCGGTGTCAACAATTGTTGACAGCATCTGATGTTGCCATGGCAGCTGTGTCAAACTATGTTTATTTATACTTTAATGGTTGTTTACTTGCAAGTCACTGGGGGCTGAATTGTTTAGCAAATCACCTCAGCCATGTGTATTTATCTGTGTCTAAAAAACAAAATTAAAAAGTCCCTGGTGTGAAATTCACTAGCATCCTTGACACCTTGACATATATACCCAGGTGGGTTTTCCCAGGGCAACTGGTGGCTCTCATCTCTCGGAGCCCTATTGTTGCTGTCAGGCTTGGGACTTTCTATTCAGAGACTTTTCCCCTGAGGCAACAGTCTCTTTGGGTAAAAAACAGACCACAACAATCAACACGACAGAGTGCAGTGGTTCTCTATATAGAGTAAACAGTGGTGGGAAAGCCACAAGCACTCGCCTGCGTAAAAAGGGGGAACATAATGCTGTTTGTTCAGTACAAATGTTTTTTAAGGTTTTTCAGTCAAACCCCAAAAAGTCGACACTGCATTGGCTAGTAGCAAAACCCTATGATAAACCCAAATGACTGCCAAAGGTTTCCCAGTATGAACGATTATATGACAGTGTGACCATGACCATCCTTAACAACATTTCTGCAACACCCGGCATTGGAAAATCCTGGAGTAATATTTTTCTCTGCTAGAGGAGTGCAACTGATCTTTTTGAATCTTCCAGTGGGAGATTTTCTTCTTTTCATTCAGCCACAGAAAGACAACTTCACATACTTTATATATAAATGATGGCAATCTTTCCATGCAACAAAAATGCCAACTCAGATTGCTAATCCCCTATGTTTAGATGGATTATATTGTATGCTATCTATTTCCTTGGGTAGTCAAGGTCCTCTCATCTCACAACACTATACCTCTAAGTCATGAAGTTAACACATGATCAGTCAAGGATGCTTCCATTTACCCCTATGCTCCCTATCAGTAGGAAAGTTTGTTTATTTCAACATTTTTTTCTCTGCTCTCTCTCCTCTAATCCCCAAACACAGACTCACATCCATCCTTTAACTTTTTTTATTTTCTAGTTCCTCTCAACGCTTGACAGAGTAGAGATTCTTAATCCCCCCTCTATTACTGATTTAGGCCAGTAGTTGATTGAAAACTGGAAAAAGTGCTGCAGCAGTCTCTAACGCTATCCGGGGGCTTTTCACACTACTTAGAAAGCACCATACATGGTGCCGAGGAGGGTTCAGGGATGCCTGGAGACCCTGCATTTCAGGCATGAATGCCTGCAGAGGGTAAACAAATTCTACAGACCAGGACAACTGTCAGACATTCTCTTTGAATGAAATCTGAAGAGAACCACAGGAGGATTCCAATTAAAACTCATGCACACAATCTGTCTCTCGCAATGAAAAAACAAAGTACTTTTGTCATTTTCCATCACAACAGAGATGCAAAGGAAGAAAAAAAAGGAGGGCTTGAAAAGCAAGGCTAAACTACCACAGAGACATTAACACACAGAAGCACATTCACACTCACACAAAGCCTAATCTCCCTCACATCTTATTAACTGTTCTCTCTGAAGATGTATACACGCTGCCGAGAGACTTGCTTCCAATTTGGCAAAGCCAAGAGAATCTCAATGGGCTTTGAAGAAAAAGAAAAATGCCTGTCGGAAATTTTATATGGACATTTGCAGGGCAAGGGTTTTACCAGTGGTATTGAGACTTACTAAAGCTCTAATGTCATTCTATTATTTAGTGATTACATCTGGAATTGTTGCTAAATTTATTGTGCAAAGTTGCCCTACATTTTATGTAAAGTAGTAAGTCACTGGAAAATAGGGAATGATAACATACTCTTAATATGGTACACTGAAACGTGACGGGAAAGGATTAACTATGGTTACCATTTGCCTTAGTTATTTATATTTATTTTGAAATAAGGTTCTGTAAAAACTTCATGTGCTATGATGACAAGGGTTGTAGAATCATTTGTTTTAAAGACAAAGTATTAAGAACTTCATATCTTGATAATTTCAAAAGATTTTTTGGGGGAGGGGTTTGCGATCGATTATTTTTATTTTGTTGTTTTACAACCACAAAATGATGTACAATACAGCCAAATTAGAACAGGTGCAATAAGACACAGAAACAGAAAAAAATTGTGTAACCCCAGCAGCCCTCAACACCATGGCGATCCCATTGCCCATCCCTCCACGAGTCAAAATAATAGCAATTAGGGACGTGGACAGTTGAAAAGATGAAATTATCCCTTACAGTCACAAATTAGCAGGATTACATAGAGTTGTGCTGCATTTCAAAAGGCTTTTGACGTCAGTACGGAGGACAACCTACAAACCAGCAAATGCTGATCACTGAGAAAAACGCAGAGTTGAAGCATCACATGAGAAAAAAATAAATAAATAAATTGGCTGTATTGTCTAGCAACCAATAACTGCTCTGATAAAAGAAATCAAATAAGGCTGCTCTGAAATGAACCCCAAAGGTAGTTGTTATTCTTGAGGAGGGAAATATAAAACTCAGGCAACACACATTAGAAGCTGCTGCACATCGAGCCTTTTTATTTGAAGGCTGTGAAAAAGAGCGGACTCCACCCATGAGGCTCCCAGCCGCTCTGTGTGTAAGTAGATGTTGATATTAACAGCAAAGCCTCAGAGAAGGAGCATCGTGGCAGGAGCTTGACTGAGGCATTCAGAAGCAGCTGTGTTTCTGAACAAAGAGCTGACAATCATGCTGTATTGTGTGCGTGACACTGAAACTAATGTTCCACACAGAAGCACGAGGGTGGCGGGGGTGATCCATGCAGGCGAGCCACTCTGTGACACGCCATCCTGCTGGGGGCACATCAGCAACATGGGAAGTTGCAAACCTGGTGTAATTTAATGAAGTTGTCCAGCAGGGAGTTTTAAAAATGTTTTTGTTTTTCTATTTTTAGTCTTCCCACATACAACGCTGAATTTTAGCAGCGCTGCTTTATGTCTGCTTCTTTGGAATCATCATTCAGATTTCTTTCAGAGAGCTTTTGCAGTCTGAAAAACTAAAACTAAGATTACTGGGATGTCACTATATGTAGTCAGTAAAAAAAGCTTAAGTACGTACTAGGACTTCAGCTACAAGAGACACCACCATGAGTACCCGAGGGTGTTAGAAAATGAAGAAACAAAGTCGAAAACAGGGAAGATAATTACTCAGTTCCCTATGTGGGTAAAACTGGATCTATTCAGTTTTTTTGGGGTTTTTTTCCAATACGAACCTCATTCATAAGCCTCAAAATAGTAATTGGGAGTTTTTGAGTCAGTTTCATTGCAGCAGAAACGGCATGCCTGCAGCCACAGTCTGTACAGATACTCTGCAAAGTTTTCTACTATAATTTGTTCGATTCAAGGCCATTAAAAGATACATTACTGTTACAACACTAAAAAGATTTTTCAAATTCAGATTATTTTGGTTTTCTCTCCATGGCCATTTATTAATTATAAACAAAATTTGGAAAAAGTTCGAGATGTGAACAAATGTTTGTTCAAACTATTCACCTAACATATTTTCAGTCATTTTCCCTCAAAGGATTTTGTACATTTGCACATGGAATAAATCTGACTGAACCAGCTTTTTGGTTTGTTTGTAGATGGTGAATCTGAAATTTAAAGTTGTGTCCTAATATTTGAATTTTAGTGTAATAGGTTAAAAAAGAATTACAATAATAAAAAACCCAAAAAGTCGAGCAGACATAAACAGGATTCTTCTCCACTTTTAACTATGGGAGAAGCAGTTACTCCGTCATTTGGACGCTACCGCTCTACCATCAATAAAGTGGCTGACCTCTGCCAGACTCTTCTCCATCACGAACCAACAGATGGTAAGTTACTGAACTCTGCAGCAGGCTGACTGATGTGACATTATTAGAGCTGGTTAACTCACTCCATGGATTTTACCTTGTAACATTTTTTTGACAGTAGCTGTGAGAGCGATGCACTTCTTTTAAGAATTGTCTTAGTGCAAATAGAAAAGTTAAATTACTAGAGAAATACTTCCAGTTAGCATTGGAATGAACACTTCCCCTCACTTTGGTATTTTCAAACAAACTTGAGGTTATTTGTATTTCTTGCTCAGCAATGAAGCTGGGCTGGTGAAATTATTACCATATGCAAAGAGAAGTCAAAGACCTGTGTGTTTTGTATCTTTACTAACAGCAGTGACACGACTGCAAATGATATAGTGAAGACTGCTGAATCACTGTGTTAGCCTACTTAATGTGAAAGAATGGAAATCTTCTTGGTTAAGTCCAGTATTTATGTTTGAAAGGAGCAATGTAGACAGACAAAGTCCATCTTCAACACAGAAAACATAAGAAAGAATTTGGTTACAGTCTCTTCATGCATCTTGAGCTTCAAAGTAGTCAACAGACCCAAGTACTGAAATTCCAAGCAGATGAGGAATGTCAGGCAAGATGAAATAATACTCAAAGGTTTGCATAATCAGATATTGAAACGGCCAAGTGCTTCACAATTCCTTACAAGAAATAAGAAATGTCTGGCATCTTCTGAAATTCTTCCTGAGATAAATGTCCAGGTTCTGTGTGGGAACCGCTCACAGAACATTATGAGGTCAAATCCTGGAACCACCCGACGAATTTCACTCCTTAAATGGCTGTCAAACTAAAGAATTACAGCTGCACAAAGTCCAAGTTTTGTATCAGAATGCATCAAGGAAATCAAAGATGACTGAATTAATTTTTCAAATACATCCCAGATATTCGCCAAGGGATAAAGTGCTTGGCAACAGCATTACAGTTGTGTAAAATAGCATGCAAAGTAATGCTTGTTACGTTCCCGACATCTGTGGAAATCTGGCAGCAATCACTTTGCAATGGGGAGTTGAGCGAAAGCCATTATTTAATTATTTATAGAGACTTTTATGATGTCAAACACAAATGGTGAAAAAAAGATTTCAAGAAAGTAAAACCAAAGAGAAAAAAGAGTTGTTTCCCCCTACATAATGTAAAAGTCTACACATTGAATAACCTCATCACGTTGACGATTGTATTTCGGTGTTCTGGTGCTGATAAGGTACTCACTCCTGGAGTAAATACAAATTCTAATGAAGTGCTGGAGCAAGAAAAGCATGAACTCAAACATTTAATATTTGCTGTTGTTTATGAACAGCACATTTATTTTTACTCTTGGGACATGGGAGTATTAATAATCCCCATAATTAACACAGCCAGAGTGTGCAAAGAAACCAGATTCTTGTCATAGTCCAACCACTCCGAGAAAGAATAAGACGACTCCATGATTATTACTGTCTGACGCTGCCAATTATCAGCACTGTAGCTCTATTTTCCCTGTGAGCGGCAATGGAAGGATTAGATTCAGGTCCTTCTACTTCCCTTCAATTTCCTCTCACGAAGCGTGAGTGTGTTTACTGGCCAATGTGTTTTCTTGCTTTGACCATAAATGTGATTATAACCATGGAGGAGGTATTAAAATCCATATCTCTGCCACACCATAGAGCATGAATTAAAACCTGAACCGAAGAGCCTTCAGGAATATCAAAATGAAAAGGAACTCAACAGAAGAAAAACAAAGTCATTCATGTTGAGGGCATACAGCCCCCTACTGGTAAATATTATAAACTCTTAAGCCAAATCCAACACTAGAAGCTCTATGGTGTTCTGTTGAATGTGAGCAACAGGTATGCTAAGAAAGTTAGTCTTTTACTGTTTTATTGCTGTTAGGCAAACTGAAAGAATGCTTTATGGAAATGACAACTCTTTATTGACAAAATGTTGTAAAAGTTTAAATGTCTGCAGGCTTCTCCGACTTTTGATTACTATTTGGTATGGTAGGTTTCTTACAGAAAAGTAAAACAAATCTCACGGTTGCTTCGGCTGATTTGTCTGCGTAATTATTATTATTATATATATATTTTTTTTTCAGTTGGGAAGAAACAATCCTAAATCTTCTGATCACCTCAGGTCTTTTCTAGATGCTAAATCCATTTTTTTAAACGCCAGCCTGACAGAAAATCAATGGAATTCAGGCTGCCGTGATTTATCACTGACTGGTCAGAAAACTGAGCGGATAATGATTTTTTTTTAAAAAAAAAAACAGCAAGGAAATCCTCGACTATACGGCACCTCTATAGCTCATCCATAAAAACGAGAATTGATTTGTAACAAGCCGCAGCATCATTCGCTTCAGTCAAACGCAAACGGGACACCCCGACAATAAACTCCTACTCATCTGTTTGACTGAGAGAAGGACAGCAGTTTAAACACGCGGAACGTGCGAGGAAGACGCACGGCTCTTCGTCAAATTGTTGAATCTGAGGCGGGGGGGACATGACACGTGGCTGTTGTGGGCCAAACGCACCGATGATGTGTCAGTGTCGCCTACCTGATATTTCCTGATGAGGTACATGGAGGAGGCTGAATCCTTTAGCGCTATAAGCTTGTCTAACCTCGCTACAGCTCCGCGCTTTGCTTTCTCCAGCAGATGACAGGGACAGCACCGACAGAGTACATAAGGCGACCTGCAGTCTCCACATCGCACACATCAGTGAAATCCTTGGGAAAAAATATATATATGTATATAAAATATTTCGCAAAAAAAAAATAAAAAAAAAAAATACGAGCTCCGTTGAAATGAAAGAAATCCAAAGGCTTTATTGGAAGATTTTTTTTTTTTTTTTTTTTTTTTTTTTTTTTTTTTTTAAACGAGCACGATGATCAGATGCTGAATTGAAAATCAGACAACTCCTCACTTTATGTACTGACGCGTCCGCCTCATGTTCCCTTGGTAAAGAGAAAAGAAGTCCAGACTACTCCGTGAAGGCGAGAGGATCCCGGTGAAGATGCAACCTGCTGGTGCTCGGTTTGCCAACAACTTCTCTCTTGCACAGCTGTCCTGTCTTTATGACAGCGAGAGGGAGGCAAAATGCATCGGAGACGCGCGCTGCACAGCGAGCAGAGCGCACAAGGGCAGGGCAAAACGCGGAGTGGAGTGGCTCGACTTCTGCAGCTCCCATCCAGGGGTGATCACAGTGCTCTCGCTTTATGCATCCCTGGTCATGCACACTGCTGCACCTTAGAGGTGAAACACATGTCGGGGGTTGCTGCGGGTCGGGGTGGAAGGACACGCTGAACAGACACACAAGTTGTTCCGTTTCGATGTTACCAAGTCCAGTGGCTCGCACAACCCCTGCTCACTGCTCCGTGTCTTCTAATGAAACTTAGTGCTGGGTGATTTAATTTAATTAAATTCACACACCTACACACACGCGCGAACACGCACGCACCCCTACATGCAGTTTGTTTATTTTCTGGGGATTTTAACCCTTTACCATCTCGCCATTGGCACAGGCCAAAATTAGCTCGTGTTTTCTGTTATAAGACAAATTAAAGTTGTCTTAGGAGACTGGAAGGTGCAGGAGAAATATGGCTCTTCACCCAGGGCGACATGGTTTGGGACACTGTTCGTGCTTAATAATAATAAATAATAATAATTAATAATAATAAAAATCTTTTATTTGATCCTCACATGTCATTTCTCTTGCTTGCCTGCATTTCCTGGCAGGGTATACAATGGTGTCTCGTGCTCTTCAGGTCTCCAGGTCTGTAAAGGCCATCTTCAGTTTTTTTTTTTCTTTTTGCTAGCTTTTTTAAGACTATGTGCCATCTGTAGTAAAAATCCCAGATTTGTCAAACATGGGTTGTTCTATACTGAACAGAGTTTATTTTAAAAATAACCAGCAATGAAAAAAAACATTATTATATTTGTAAAAACACAAAACAGAGCATTATTAATGTTTATTTGCAAGAAGAAAACTTTGTTTTGTTTTTTGTTGTTGTTGTTGCTGTTTGTAATGTTTCTGATAATTTGCATAATTCAAATGTCCTGTTTCCAACATAGTGTTGGTTACGTGGACAGACCATGACTGTAGAAGAAAAAGCAAGTTAATCGATTTAATATCATTCATAAATGATGCAATCCAAAGTCCTTAAGAGAAAATGTAAAAAAAAAAAAAAAAAGGCAAAAATAAATATCTACAAATTTTTGCTTTCGCTTACAATGAATGCTCAAAAGGATTGTATAATAAGAAACAAATCACTTACTCAGAAATAAACAGCAAGTGCAGTAATTCAAGAGCTGATGTGATATGATCCATTTTCTTGCTCTTGGTTTTTTCACTGGAAACCATGTGGCAATGTATTTATACGACAGTAATTTTATTTACTAACAGACATTATGTGATTGTTAGAATTTAGATCTAAGTGCAAAACAATACCAATGTCTTTTTTTCACACGCTCTGCGGTCTTTAGCGCCCTTAACACTGATCTCACACATTTGAAAGTTGGGAATGAATAACTATTGAGCAGATCAAGGCCAACTTTCATTTTAATTTGCTGAGTTTTTACAGTATCTTAGTAGCACATCAACAGGCACTAGGCATGCACAGGGCATTTTAAAAGTATACATATCGCTTATTTTCTTAACATATGCTATGTGTGTTTTATTTGGATTTTATTTAACAAAACAACACAAATTATTATACAATTTTGAAGTAAAAGGAAAATAACTATGGTTGACAAATGAAAAAAATCTGAAATATCACATTCATTTGTATTAGCACCCTTTACTCTGACAACCCTTGACAAAAAACACAGCAAGCAATTGTTTGCCCCCACAAGGCTGTACATGGGAAACGGAAGTTGTCATGATGCTATGCATATGTTATTTACAAGAAAATGGATGTGACAGAAAAATCCCTCATGTCCAGATTTTCAAAACAAAGACAAAGCTCTTTTATATAGCCTAAAAAGTTCTACACTGTGGAGAGTGTCCTTATAGATTCACAAACTGAGAAGTCTCATATTCATCAGACTTAGTGTAAAATGTGATATTACCCCTTAGGAATCACAATACTATAATTCCCTCAATATCTTACATCTATTCATTTCCTCTGCCAAATGCAGCTCTACTTGCCAGATTTTCCCTTCGCAGCTCCCTAACATGAATAACAGCTCGTTGCATTTCTACATTTAAAGTTGTCTAAAGTAAGCCAGCACTATGACTTCCAAAGCCATAAAAACACACTCCAGGGTGGATTACACAGAATAAGGAATGCAGTCCAGATACTGTGTACTGGATTCTGTATACTGTAAAAGATAACCTATTGTAATTTTCAAAACTGGTGTTTTATTCTGCCTGAAAATTGTTTCAATGTGACGTGACTTGCTGCAAGACAGAAGTTGCATTGCAAATGTTGTCATAGCCCTTAAATTTTAACACCTTACAAAGACAAACTTCAATGAACCTTACAGGAATTTGATGTGATAGTTTAACTCAGATGGGCTATCACATGAGATGTGGTTAGAGAAATCAAACTCATACTCAACTCAACTGTTTTTGTATTCACTCAGGTTAAGTTTGTGTGAAATTAAAATGTCTTATGATCTGAAACATTTATATGTGACAAAAAAGTGGAAAACTATTTTTCACAGTACAGTATGTCTGAAGTTATTCTTCTTCCATCTTCTAACAAACTTTCTGCTTAGGTTTCCCTGTATTTAGCCTCATGCACCTGGCCAGCTTTCAGATTAGCTTCTACTATTATGAGATCACCCCAAGCTTCTTCCATAACAGTAGGAGTTCATCCCATAATTGGTAGGTTGCTGGTTCGAATCCCCGCTCCGCCTGCCTGTGTCTTTGTGCCCAAGGGCAAGATACGTCACCCTCCTGGATGCCCCCAAAAGGCTGTACGTGGGAAACAGTACAGGCGTTTCCCATGTGGGGAGAGGTACAGCCTCCTGGTGGTGGTCAGAGGGCCTAGTGCACTGGTGCATGGCAGTACTTTTCTTTATCAGACTGTCTGGGAGTAAAGTGCAGCTGTGGCTATATTCCAGTAGCTTACCACATGGTATCATTGAAATATAGTGTGAAACGCTTTGGGACCTCTGGATTTGATAAACACTATAAACGTAAAAGCCATTTACCATTTACATTTATGACAAAAAAGCATCCTCAAAGCATGAAGTTGCCACTGCAATGTTTCAAAATGCAGATTGTGTATTCAGACTGAATTGCACTATTTGATTTATATTGCCTTTAGTAACACTTTATTTGACGGGTTGTGAATAAGACTGTCATGACACTGTCATAAACATGATATAACACCTGTCATGAACATGAGTAAGACTTCATGAATATTTATGACTGTTGTCATAAAGTGTCATTCGGTAAATCATGACACTTTCAATACAAAGTTGACATTATTCAAAATGTCTTTGTTATGACAACTTGACATTAACCAAGAAATCATGATCTGACATAAATTTGTTATAAAAGATTTAATGATTAAACTTTAGCTTTAATAACATAAAGCTACAGAATTTTTCAAGTTTAATAAGGTGATATATCATGTTTATGACGGTGTCATGACAGTCTTATCCACAACCCGTCAAATAAAGTGTTACATTGCCTTTTGTATGAAGGTCACTGTCTACTACATTTTGGTCTTATCTCACAGCAGCATTTTCTTTCACCTTTTTGGTGTGTCCCCTACATAGCTTGTGGCAAACTGAGCTTCATATGGCCTTCTTTCAACAGTGCCTTTCTTCTTGCCATTCTTCCATAAAGATCAGAATTGTGGGGTGGACAGCTACATGTTGTACTTGTGATAATCTTTCCCATCAAGACTGTACATCCCTTCAGGGTTATTACAGGCCTCCTGGCTACTTCTTCGATTAAATCTCTCGTTGCCCAGCCTGTCTCTTTAAGTGGATCACAATGTCTTTGAAGTTGTGCTCTGCTCTTTCCCTTTTTGGATTAATACCAACAGTGGTCGCTCCACTCTTATATAATTATAATTGTTACTTAATATATACTTATAATTGTTACTGGTTACTTATTAGAACAATTCTGAATGAAATTGTCTCTCCTGGATTTATTTTAAAGGTGCTAAGAGTAAAAGTGGCTCAATACATATGCATGCTGCACTTTTTATATCTATAAAATAATAATATAATACACATATTTTTTAAATTTTCTTCAGACATCTACTGTTTGTGTTAGACTTTCTCATAAAGTCTCCAGGAAAATACATTGAAGTTGTGGTTGTAATGTGTCAAAATTGTGAGAAATTAAATTGGAAAAAATTGTTTTACAAGGAACTGTTTGTATTGGATTCCATATAATTTAACAACAGAATTGCATGTATGTCACAAACAATTACTTAATTAAAAATTAAATGAGCATCATTCTGACCCATGCTGCCAAGACACATGTGGTCATAGAAGGTAAAACCACCTTCATCAACGTTGCATCCAAAAACACTGCTGCCTTGAAAACTAGAGCAGTTTATGTGAGATTGTACCAACAGCCTGTCCACACACCACCAATCTCTCATGGATTGGACCTAAAAACGCCTAGTTCACTAGGATTATTCATATGGTGGGATAAGCATTAGACATTTGCAAAACTAAATGGAGAGTTCTGCAGTGTGGTCTGGGAGTACTTTTACATGTTTAAATGACAAGTGTCTCTGCACTTGTACTTTTGTTGATGGGACTCAAGTGCAACACTGTGGAAAATTTAAGCAATCTGTTAAATTATTATATATTTATGACCAAACAAAATAAATAGTAGGATTTTTGGGTTAGTCTGTAAATACATGCTACCTTATACCCTTTATGACACAAATCATAGATTGGATTTGTTTTACTTTGATTCTGCAGTAAAGTCCATGGGGAAGCACTGTCTTTTGTGGTGAAAAGACAAAAGTCGTTGTTCATCGTCACAAAAGTTATTAGGGTAGGGATCAGAGATCAACATATAACTAAGAAATCAACCCTAAACATACACCCAGAAATACAATGAAATGGCTTAGATCATTGCATAATCAAGTGCTAGTTTGGTCCAGTCAAAGTCTAGATCAGTTGAGAATGTTTGGTAAGACTTAAATTGTTGTTTACCCACTCTCAATTCAATCAGACTAAGCTTGAGTTTTTCTTTTTTTACAATAAATAATGCAAAGGCCTTTTTGTCTCTAGATGTGCAATGCTGGTAGAAACAAACCACAGAAGTCTTGTGGCTGTAATTGGAGTGAAGTGTGGTTTGAAAGACACATTGACTGGAGTTGAAATGTAAAGATTTTTTTGGGGGAATTTAGTTGAAATATATTTTGAAATCCATAGATAATTCCCCTTCTATAAACATGACAAGCCACTATAGCCAACACCACAAGATGTCTATCTCAGTAGAGAAATTTAAAAATGCATGTCTATCAGAAAGGAAAGATTCTGCATAAGACTTATATTTGTAGTGTTAGTGATCACTTGATGTGTAGCTTAATGTTAAATACAAACTTAAATTGTTTCACACACAATTCTTTTTATTGCAGATCATCCTTTCATAAAATTAAAAGATAATTCTGTTTTGCCTGCTGTGCATTGTGAAGTGTGACAGTCACTCAAAACAATGTTTTGTGTTCATTATGAAAAGTCTCAGAAAAGTATTTTGTATGGTTTATTTTGTCCTTTTCATTGGAGTCATTTAATTTTGCCAATTATGTTCTGAATAAAGACATATAGTTGTTTTGTTTTACTCTTTGTTCAAATAAAATATATTTTAATCATAAAAAGACACTTGAAAATAATTTTAATAAACATATTATGAATACATTTGAATGAAATTATACTTAAAGTGCTGTGAGCAGCATCGCATTGATTTGACATTCAATTCATTTAAAGGTTATGTTTCTTAGCAAGGTTTTTTTTGACAGATGGACATATTTTTAATTAAGTTGAACTTGAAAGTTAATTAAGTAATCAGAAAGTTAAAGTTCACCATACTCTCCCCTAACTGAATGAATTAGGAAACCTGCATGTTGTTTTATCAATGTATTGCAGTTCCTCTTACATTTACAAACTACAAAGAAATTCTAGAAAAAATGTATTGGAAAAAGCTTCTGCAACATGGCAATGTTCAAACATTCTTTCCAAGACACTTCTTTCTAGCACTGAAAAGTTGATGAAATTGTTAAATGTTTCTATTCTTTTTGTTTTTTTTAAGGTTTTGTTGGCTCTTGTGGCCTTTATTTGAAAGTAGTTTGACAGGAAAGAGGGAGAAGATGTGCTGCAAATATCACCAGGCTGGGATTTGAACCTGTGACCACCGGCACAAGAACTAAGGCCTCAATACATGGGTTGTGCTTTGCCCCAGCGCCACCACAGCACCCTAAATGTTTATATTCTAACAGCAAACTCATCTAAAGTTGACAAACATGACAGAGTTTTTACGACACTTGCCATTAAAAAGAAAATAAATAAATAAATAACACATTTTCTTTTGAAGACAGGATTGCAGGCGAACTAGTCCAACTGTCTATTCTTCCACAGGTGTGCTGTTTGAAGAAGTGCAAAAAAGACATCCCCCTACAGGAAAGATATTTTATTGAAAGCTCCATAATTTGCATTAGCATCACCATTACAGAAGTGCAAATTGCCTTTGCCAAGGGCATGCCAAGCCATGCCATCAAAGTTACTCTAATAGTGTTTTTTTTGTTTTTGTTTTTTTCTGGTAATAGTCCAAGCTGTCTTATTTGTCTTCAGACCAAAACCCACAGCTACATTACTCCCAAAGAAATATCTGAATTTCTAATTTGATTAATTAAAAGTCAAGTCTCTAGTGCTTGAAGATCCCAGAGGCTTTCAACCCCAGCGAGTTCAACACAGCCTCTGGATAAGTTAAAATAGAGTAAACCTTAAAAAACCTTTAACATTTGACTGGTGTCTAATTTCTTTTCCCTTGGACATGATATTATGGTTGGTTTGGGATAAATACGCTAACGTCTTTCAGTTTTTATAAGAGTAATGTTGTTTTTGGGGACCAGTTGCTAAGAGTAAAAAAAATTCTGTGATTTATTTTACATTGTGTTGATCATTACACTTTAAGGAATTAACAGCCTGGAGAACCTTTGCTTATAAAGGCAAGTTAAAGTCTTTATCTTTGGCAGTCGTTTCTGAAACTATAAAAACCACTTCCTGACATCAACTGTTTGAAATAGCATGGTTGTATGTGTATATAATTTTTATTTAATCTAATTAGATAATACTGACCCAGTATTTGTCTGACCAGTCTGGGGTTCCAGTTAATTTTTTCTCAATTTGTTTTCCCAGAACAATCCCTGATTTTCTGACTTGCAATTATGAGAGAAATTTTTGTTTCTTTGTTTGATATACTTGGACAACTAACTAATCCTTTGACATGATGTCAAAATCACTACGGTTTAGCTGATAGTGTCAGTAAACTAGGCAGAGCAGCAGCAAAATCTACAGAAAATAAACTATGATGACAAGCATTTTATTAATTACAGTATCGTCCTGTATTGCCTCATGTTTTTTTGTTGTTTTGAATTCAAACTCCTTACTTTAATCCTGCATCTCTCTAAACTCTAGTAGATCTATTTGATTGAGAAGTTTAGTGAACATATTTTGCTTTCTCAATATTTCTGTGGAATCCCAGCTATTCAAGCTCCAGATAAGGGCTTCTCTTGATTTATCCATTTATTCAGGATAAGGAATTGTTAGTGAGGCAAGAGAGTCAAGGAATAAACGTATCCCCCCCCCATTCACCATTAGCTTCCCCTGCTTAGCATTGTATTAGCTCTGTTAAACCCTTGCTAATGAGGCCTAGAGAGGATGGCCAGAAGGTGATCCTGTCGGTGGATCGATAGCTCCCCACGAGGAGTCAGAACAGGGTTCATCATGACTCATACTCAGAGCATAGCAGGGGAAAAGAGTGCCTTTATCATCCAGGCTTTATGCTGCCACAAAGTGATAATTATTTGAAATGCGATTTAGCTTTATTTGTTTCAGCCAAATAATGATCTGAGTTTTGTTTTCAGTTAGGATTTTATAACTAAAGCTAATGTATAAACCTTAAGATAGACAGAGCAATCAAACAGAATCTATAGATAGAGGAACTACTCAGGAGCAAAGACATCCTACTGATTGCATAGCATTGTGCTGTTCAGTTTAATGCATGCATGGTTGAATGAAGCTATTTCAAGTAGAAAAGAACAAAGAACAAATAATTTTCTTTCAAATTAAACTTTGCCTAAAGAAAAAAACTAAAAACAGCTAAAAAAAGGCAGACCTTTTTTGTGTGTGTGTGGGGGCGCGTATGTGTAACACATGCATTAGAAGGTTGTGACTGTGCTTATAAATACTTAATATGTATGAGTTTAAATTTATAGTTTTAAATCAAAGCAAACTTCAGACAGAGTGGTGTGCAATGTCATTACTGAGACGTAATGTATACTATAAGAAAATGAAGAATAAGGTCACTTTGTTCACATTAGTGCAGCAAGCAGGTGGATGAATAATTAATCAGATATTTATAATTCATGGATGTTTAAGACAAATATGCACAATTACCTGTGAAGAGGAGGCAAAGCTCTGTTTTTCAGATCTGTGGGCTTTTCCCCTTATTTTCTTATTCTTAGTCTTTATTTCACAAAGCAATTTGTGTTGGTTTTTTTCCCCCCATTGTCTTACACAGTTCGAAATGGATGCCACCAGTCGAACGTATCATATCTCATAGAGATGACCGTCCACTTATTGATCTATTGATCTATTTTCCTCGTTTTCATCAAATAATGTGTTTGTAGCAGTAAACCAAACACAGCAACCAAACCAACAGTATCTAAAACACTACAGTTTTAGATACTGTAATCTTGGAAATAGTACCTCCCACACGTCTAACTAAATATCCTTCAGAAGTATCCACATGAAGGAAATATTAAAAATACTAAAATATAAGATATTGACACAGTATTCTTAAGTTGTCTTAAACAGTTGAGCAGATAATACAGCCACAAAATGGAAAAAGGTTTTAATTTTTCCTAATAATTAAAAAAAAATCTCAATGATAGACTTTAGCTCACCTGTGAGTGTAGGCCATGCGACCTGTAGTGCTGATTATAGAACAAGACAATGTCACAGTCATACAAAGATGTAACCCAGAAATTCATCCATCCATTGTCCATATCTGCCTATTCTTGCAGGAAGGGCAGGAGACAGGGCAAACTCCAGACAAGTTCAATAACAGTTTTCTTTCTTTTGGAACTTATTTATGCAAATTTTTAAAAAGTGTCCAGCAGCACAGACTCTGTCTGTTTACTTTTCCACAGTGGCATCTAAAATGTTTCAAAGAAGAAAAAAAATCAACAAGAACTCTGTAAATAAAATCAAATGTGGTCTGAAGAGACTTCTCTGGTTAACACTTTCAACTGTAAGAACACAATCAATATGCTCTGCATGTCTTAACTTTAAATCCCAGTATGCATGTCATTTCCGTACATCATAGAAAAGGTTATGTCAGAATAGCATCAATTCACGGTTGACAGGCAGTGATTAGATTAAACAGTCTAACCTTGACCTAACATTTCACTAGATTACTTAGGCCTGGGATAGCCGCCCACCACTGTATGAAATATTCATTGATGCATAAAATTGTTGCATCCCACGTCATCTGAAAACTTCAAGTGCCACATGCTGTGATCTAAGAGAAAATCAGTTTCTCTTAATTCTTCATACTATTTTGCTCTAAGATGCCTCTAGACCTTGATAATTTATTCAGTCTTCTTGACTAAGAACCATTTTTCATTTTTATATGTTGATCATTTTTTAAGTCAGCCGTCCTCATTTCTCAGTATGTTCACAGATTTTTTTGACTTCAGGTGGGGTGATGCTCTTCAATTAGTGTACAGTATCTCTTTGTTCAAGTTTCTAAAATACTTTGAGGGATTTTACTCAAGTAAGGTTCTAAAAGTTCTTCTTAGTTTGGAAAATAGAGAACGTAAAAGATCTGAGCAGAAAGTAAAGTCAATGTTTAGTCTGTATGGACTCAGCTTTCAAATATGATTTTTGCCATCTAAAAGTTGCAGAATATAACTTTTTTTTTTTTTTTTACATTTTTCTTAAAGCTGTTGCTATGTTCTGACAGTATATCATGAGACAAATAATCTGAAAAAAGTCAGATTATCTGATTAATCCTCCTCTCTGTGGTCCAAGTGCCAACTGCAGAAATGCACAGCTTCTAGTCAGAAACAACCAATCAGAGCCAGGAGAAATGTCTCAGTGCTGCAAATCAGACTCATGTATGTGCTGCTCAATGTGCTAAAGAAACAATTTACCATTACAGGAAAACTGTTTAACCGCCATCATCGGTCGTCATGCTCATTGTTTTGGGACAAAAATCTCTTGAAAATGTTCTTGGTATGTTTTCTGGCATTTATAAAATATAAATAATTTTGTTAATTCTAAATAACCAAAAGCAAGATAAATTTTGTTTGAGTTAACTTCAGACAGTGAGGGGAAAAAAAAGTTTCTATGTATGTTTCTTTTAATTCAATGTATGTGAACTTCTAGCTTCAACTGTACTCTAATGTTGGTCACTGCAGCACCTAAAATAGGGATGATTTTGAAGTGATATTTGCAATAATGCAAAGTTGAAAATGCACATATTCACAGTAAACTAATAACAAAAACGTTTTGACTGAGGATCAATTGACTTGTTTACTTCTTGAGTCATTCGTATCAAAACTCTTCAATTTTACACTTTAAATTCTGTTTAGACGTCTCTGAGGGTTAGATCTGTCTCAATGAAAAATAGAACCAAAGCCTTTTGTGGCTCCGTAAGGATCCCTGAAAAATATGATAAATTGTTTTGTTTGATGTCGACTTGAGTTAATGTCAGTAGGTTTTGATTACTATCAGCACTGCTTGAATCAAGAAACGAGGATTGCATAAAATCCTATGGAAACTGACAAGCCCTGAACACATGGTTTTGACAAGCACAAAGAATGTATAGAATTAAAACGCAACATCACTTCTTCTGCTGCATCCATTTTAATCATGCACTGTTCTCTCAAGGGAATAAGAAGGATTTTCCATCCAAGAAAAAAATTAGAATTATCCAGCACTGTATTTCAAATAAAATTAAAAATAAAAACACAAGTACAAATAAAATCACAGTTATGATGTCGACCAATCAGGGGACATCAAAATTCAGCTCTGCACTCAGTTTTCAAATACCTGTAGCAACTCCTCTACTGTAATCAATTCAAATAATATTTTCCTTTAGCATTCATTCATGTCAGAACCCCAGAACTCTTTACACAGAATGTAAATAAGTTAAATTCAGTTCTAATTGCATAGTAGCCAACTCAATCAATTCTAGTCCAAACCACTCTGATCCAGTCCAGTCCAATCTAATCCTGCCCGATCCAATCAATCAGTCGATTTCACCAAAGTCATTCCAGTAGTATCTATTTAACAACGTGTAAAAAAAAAGAGAAGACAAGTTACTTAATTTAAGAACAGGGATTGGGGCAAAGGAAAATTAAAAATAATACTTGAGGCACAATTGACCCTATTGTGAAATAATCTACACAAATCAATAGTTGTACATATCCAAATCAAGAGAAAATTAAAAAGTAAAAAGGAAGAAAGTATCCATAGAAAGAACCTTTACAATGTGGTAAGTAATATCTAGAGGTTCCCCTTATGAACATTTTGATTAGATGCACTTGGTTCCCACATTACACTATATGTTATGCTTTACTGTAATAGAGCCACAGCTAATGAATTTATCTATTTATTTTTGCAAGTTTATACTGATATGCAAAAATAAATAGATAAATTCATTATTCGTGGCCCTTTTATAGCACAACATATAGCAGGGTCATGTGCAGCTGGGGAGAGTCTGGGAAGTCTGGGCCTCCCTTCTTAAGCTGCTACCCCTGCAACCTGACCCAGGATAAAGCGGACGAAGACGGATGGATGGATATACTGATATGTTGGGTTTTTTTTAAAAACAGAACACAAATCCACATCAACAAAAGGATTTTAGACTGATTGTTTGGTCTAAAAATCCATTCCAATAGTTCAGCTAAACACATGAAACTCCTAACAGCACATCCATCAATTGTCAATACCCATTTGTTCCTTTAGGGTCACAGAGGGTGCTAGGCCCCATCACCAGCAGACACTGGGTGAGACCTAACAGAAAACATTACCGGAAATTTCTCACCAAAGAGTTTACCACAAAAATAGTTGAATCTAGAAAAAAAACTATTTGCTCACTGAGGTCAAAGATTTTATCTAATATAAATCATTATCTACAGAATGGTGAACTGTGATGACATGCAGAAAAACTGAAAGCATGTGTTAAGCAGTGAGAGCCAAACGGTCAAGCACAGTCAGCTCAAGGTAATAAGCAAAGGTCTGAAAAACCTAATAAAGTAAACACATGCACTAGCAGTTATGAAATACTGTTGATTGCCAGCGAAGAGATGAGCACAGAATAATTACTTGCTACTTCAGTGTCTGTTATGAGCTTTGCAGATGCCAGAAACCTCAGGGTGTCTGCTGTTTCAGAGATGATAGCTCATCAACATGACTGACAAGTGGTGAAGTAGAAACTTGATCAAGTGAGGTGGAGGCGTTTAGGACTAACACTTCCTGCCGGAAGGCAAATTCAGTGCCCTCCAGAAGTGATGGTCTCCTTAGAGAGCATGAGGGAAACAGGCTGTGTGATATCTGGCTGTCCTTTTGCCCTCAATATCTACAATATTTACATTACATTACATACAGTTACATTTTATGTTAACATGACAATATAATGTAACTTATGGTCACATTCAATTCATTCTAAGATTATTTAAATGTTTCATTTTTTATTAACTCAATTCACAAAGTGAAACACAGATTTAGATTTTAAGCCTGTGCAACTTCATTGTTTTGATTAGTAAAACAGAACATTTACGATAAGGATATTATATCAGAACAATAAATTATACCTGCTTGAAGGTTGTTATTTTGAAAAGGTACTTGACATTTGACCAAAAAAAAGCATTAATGAAACATAGTTATTCATAACAAAGTTAATTAAGCAAAAAACATACTTCCTTTAACAATTGTTTGAACAGTAATATGTCAGGATTAGAGGTGGCAACATGGCATAGAATCTTTAAAGTCTACATTACGTAGACTTCTAGCCCTACCGTTAGCGATTCTCAACAAACACAAATTAAAAGCGCCTGAGGGAAATGTGACTTAGCAGGCAAAAGCATGAGCAAAGACACTGAGATGGTACACTTTGATGAAGTATGATGCAATTTCTAGTAATATTTTACTAAGGTAACACTATTGTTTTGACACATCTGTCAATTTTGATGCTTCTGTCTATTGCAAGTTTCAGTAAAAGGCAAAAAGACAAATGAAGAAAGAGATTTGGTATTTGACTTGTTTCCTAGTATCATGTTTCCCTAATGTTCTGGAAGTGGTAGACTGATGCAAACTAAAATTTTATATAATTCCCTTTCCATCTTACCCTACCAGTATTAGCACAGTACATCTGTATTCTGTCAGTTGCTAGATGATGAGCTATAGACAATACATTGATGATCCCAGAAGAACCATCTAAGAAGAAGAGTTAAAGTAATGAGATACTGTGGTAAAAGCATTTGTCTGAAAATCTGATATAATGCCTAAAGATTAAATGAATTTAATGAATGGGCAGGGGAAATTATTTGCAGTGTGCAGGTTGGTTTGACTCATCGAGAATGTTTCATAAGGATGCGTCACATTGTTCAATAAGAACCCACAGGAAAAATGTGATGAAACAAAAAAATCTCTGCAAAGTTTCTCGTAAAAGATGGACAGTCCTCTCCACTGGCAAATAATAGTATTCAGCTGTGAATTTGTGTCCTGTATATTTTAGCTGACAAGTTTACCAGCCCAGACATGACGGCTAAGGAAGTTGCATCCATAAATATGAAACTTAGAAACCAAAAAATGTTTACAATAATGTTTGTAATAATAAGGTTTTTTGCAGGATACCTAGTGTGGTAGCATCCTATCCTGTTATTTGTTTCATGTGAAAGCTTAATTCTTGTTAAATGGAAACTGAAACGTAAAGAGCACAAGCATATTTACAAGCTAAATCTAGTGACTGTAACCATCTTTTTATTACAGTCAATGAATGAAAAGCCTGTGATGAGGTTCTTGAGAAATGAACGTGTTGAAAACAAATTCACTAATTTTTCTTTGTTGTTTTCTTGGCATCAGGGGAAATTGGCTTTAAATGCATATTCCATAATTAACATCATGGTTCAATGACAACATTAACAAATATAACAAATGAGGATTGACGATAATGTTCACCTGTCTAGTGCGGTATGGGGCAAGTCAGGGTTAGCAGCAATTTCCCTCAATTTATATGGTTGCCAATGTGTTTCAGTATGGGGGAGAACAGAGCAAAACTACATTATCCAAGAGGAAGAGTGTTGTGATCTCAGTATGCAGCTTCACTAGTTTTGTCTCTAATAGAAGCAGAGTCACTTGAAAACCTTCAGATTGAATAGAAATAGACTGACCTCCAACATTCTTAGCATTTTGCAAATTGCTTTCTATCATCTCTAAACATTTGAACGGAACCATCACAGATGAAAAAGGATATTAATTGCTGAGACACATCTCAAGCATGTCAGTTCTTCCATCAGCCTGACGCTGTGTAACTTTGTCAGGCATAGCTGATTTCTGTTGTCACGCGTTTCTTGCCCTGTGTTTATCTAAATCTATTCTAGCCACGGGGCTACTTTCACACTTCCTAAAAAGAATGACAGAAGTGATTAAATTTAGAATAAAAAATGTGAAAGACCCATTTTACTAGGACATCATAGTGAGTTGCAAAAATTTGATCTTCCAGTTATTCATCACTATCACCCAGAAAAAACTGGAAATTGAGAATATTTATAACTTGGTACAGTACAGATGCAAAATGTTTGTTCTAATTAAAACTGTGTAAACACATTCAACATATATAGGGTTTGAGCTAGTATAGAAAACAAAAGAATGGAATCAAGAAGTGTGATTTTGTTTCATGTCATTCAAAACATGTGCAAGAAAGCTTTACTAAGTCAAGACAAATCGGTTTTATTTAAATTCAAGATGTAACTCAGATAGTCTGTTGAATATTTTTTTTTGTTCTTTAGAGAAAGCACTGCTGTAAATGACATGTTGCCACTGTCATTACTGTGACAAGTGTGGCTTTTTTAACCTTTTTTTTTTTTTCTTTTATTCCTTCAATCACACCTCATATCCATTTTCTTCAGCCTTTAAGGCACTGTCATCTTGTTATTCAGTCCTTTGCGTTCAGAAAAAATAACTTGCATACTTATGAGAATTGTCATCTTGACAAGTTTTATTCTGTCTTTTATAGCGCTGCTGCTTGTTAGACACACTGTTCTTTGAAACAAATACCCTTTTAACTTCCAGTTAACTTTGTTTAGGCCTTTTTGTTAAAAGTTCAACATGTGCATTTGCAACATGTATAAGTCAAAATCATTAATTTCAAGATTTATTGTGGTGCAAGTGGTCTTAATTTGACAGACCACAAATTTAGAACAGAGGAGGAAATGGCAGGCAGCAAATGAAAAAGGTAATTTCACCTACATTATAGCAAATTGCCTATAAAGAAAGTTATTTCATTTGACCTGAAATGAAGTCAATTACACTAACTTGAACATTTTAATAATCTGTATCTTATATCGAACCACATTGATATTAAATCAAGCTCTTCTGTAAAAGTGAAGATTTTATTAACTGTAAATAAATATAAATTCAGAACTCATTTGTGTGTTTTATTGTATTGCAGACAAGCTTTTTTCTGTGTCCTAAGCAGTATTCATTGACCTTGCTGTTAGCATTCGTAGCTAGTTGATTTGTCTTAATCAATATTGCGATGAATGAGTGACAAATCTATTGTGTGAATCATCTCCAAAATGCAAGGGTAGGTTTCAGCCCTGAAAAGCTGTTCAGAGCAACTGGTGACCAAATTCAAGTTACAACACAAAAACAAGCAAAAGATTGTTTGTTTAAATCTGATCTTACTTGGTTTAAAGCATGAATGTTCTGGTAGATCCATTAGAAGTTAAATGGCCAGAACATAAATTTTATGAAAAAGAACAAAATATTATTGTATAAAATATCAAACCATCACAAACATCAGTCAAACAACACATCTTTCATCATTGAGGTAAATACCAACAGAGGATCAGGTTTCAGTCATCGGTCAACTTCAACCAGCTTTATTTGGACTCACCTGAATACATTTGTTCATGTATCTCCTTTTCCAAAGACAAGGTTGGCCTTTCCTCCTCTGTGAAGCCTATAATAATAAGAGAAAAAAAAAAACTCATGCATCAGAATGTCTCATAGATGCTAGATATTCCTCTGACCTTTACAGATGCAACAGGGGAGGCAAGAACCCTGCTTGGAACTTCAAATGCATCATTTTAAGCTTTTGGGAAGTTAAAGATTGCTTATTCACAGATATGAATTGTTGTTGGGTTTTCCTGCTGTGGTTGTTGTTTTTCAACATGCAGCAGCAAAACACGAATGCCTTGTATTGTAAAAGTGGCTGAATAAAAAGCATCAGAATGCCATTTTGAAAGGCTGCTGAACATTTCCAGAAGCTTTAGTTTATAAATATAATTTCAGGGACACCCTTATTCGAAAAGTCTAAAACGTATACACAAACATGTAGCAGAAAGAAATGTGCAAATTTATCAGTGAAATGAAAATTTTCTTTTTGAAGAAAGTATCCTAAAGCAGCTGTAGGTAGATTACACCATGCAGTTGTTCTGAATGTGAATACTTCAATTTTCATGGTATAGTGGCTTTTACATCACTCGGCCTCTTTTGTTTATTCAGTGGGTGTGATTGCCTACTTGTTTTGCAACTGCAAAAAGTATCACAAATAATATGCGCACATTTATATATAATAAATGTAATGCATTCAAGGCGTTCTTCTCAAAGTTGTATTATTACAGATCAACTGTGCTGTTGAACTTTCAGGAAATCTGCATTAGGGCAATTTCTGCAGAGAGAGTTAAGCTTTTGGAGATTATGCGATGGCCATTAATTGCTGTGAGCAATTAAAATGACTTAAGTACAACAGAAAGGAGTTTTCAGGGTTGGCAAAAGAAATCCAAAGAACTATTATTTATAGTATAAATTTCAACAAGACTTGCAGTGCATTAAAGATTTACAACGCATTATCCATATTTCTGTTTTACTTCTACATGCTAAACATTATGGCAAATGCCCTTGAATTATATCACCCCTGAAACATATGTATAATATCCTCAGTAGAAACTGCAAATGTGATTGAGGACCCACAAAATTTAAGTAAATAAAAATTTCCTCACCAAGAAAACAGTCTCCTTTACTAATTTAAATATTGCAAAGTTATTATTCCTTTCCAAAACAGCTAATAGAACAAAAGAAAACAACGCTTACTGGAAAATAATATCCCACATGTATTTGGATTACACCAAATTGTGTTGCTGTACTGTAACAAAGGGCATCAGACACATGAATTGACAGATACATCAACGGGAAGCACCGTTCATGAGAAAAGCTAATGCAGTTCTCTGGTGCTTAATGTGCCGGATGTCATCACAGTTACCAACTCTAATTTGAGTTTAGCAACACATACAGTAAACACTACTGCAGACAGAAAAGTCGTTCAAATGCTTTTGAAGTTCAGGGTTGCACAAAAGCACTTTGCCAGCACCACTTACACCAAGATTACAAACGATAGAAGCATTATATTTCGCAAAGGATCATTGCTTAGACACCATAAATACATTTGGAGGTCATTCATTAACAGACTTAAGTAATGGATTTGAAACAACTTGAAATCTTGAAACAGCTCTTTAAAAATTAATGAAGAATCTTTGGTAGCTTGTGTGAAAATATTTGCTTGATACTGCACAGTATAGTTGCAGAAAGGAAAAAAAGTCGAAAAGGCTTTCAGGCAAACTATGCTGACTAGAGACCCTTACGAGCAAGGGTAATTTGTGTATATATATGTGTGTGGGGGGGTGTGTGTGTGGGGGTGTTTGTGCATATGAGGGAGGGCAATGACATAATAAACATGCCTCACCATGAGTTTTAATTCTTATTTAGGTACCAATAGAGGACACTTCCCAAAACACCTGAGGAGTCTAAGACCTGGAGTACCAAATCAAATCTGATAAATATGATAGAACAGAACAAACATTTTAAAATCGTAGTTTAAAGATGAACCTAAGGGTAGCAAAGACACTTTGTGCAGTTGATATGAGGTACATCTCATGAGCAGCTGAATATTACAGTTAGATGGTACAAATGCAACATGTTTGACTGCATGAAGGTTTGGCCCGATTATCGCAGCCTGTGGGGTTTTCCCTGACGCAGCCTGTTGAATGTGACAGGTAGCCAATCAGAAAGCGCGGTGAAGTAAGAACGTAAAATTAAATAGTAACCAACATGATTTGCTGACCATAATCCTTAGAAAAGCTGTTTTCTTATGTTAACTGCAAATGTTGTTTCCCCTTTTCTATTTTGATTAGGAGTAGAGCTCCTTAAATATGTACAAAATATGGTTCCCAGCAAGTGCTTGAGCTGTAGAGAGCTCAATAGAAACAGATATGTACATTGATGTATTGGTTGTTTGGTTTAAAAGCAGTGTCACAAACGTGTAAAAGCAGCATTTATCCACACCTTGGTATAAAATAAGACTGTTATTTTATCAGAGACAACTTATTATTCATGGGCGATTTTTCCTTCACTCCTCCTACACTCAAGATAAGGTGGCACTGCTGGTACTTTTCCCACGGAAATGTTTAAATAGTTTGTTTTGTTTTAAATAAGAATTGCATAAAAAATAAGATATTTAATTACATTAATTTCACAATAAAAGTAACACGTACAAATGAACACATAATACACATCTAAAAGTAACATACTTATAACATTTTTATTAGTTCTTATTTTTTATATTTCAATATATTAAGTTTCCGAGTGTAGTTTATATAGTTATATATAGTTGAGTTAGAGTTATTTGTGGTCTTACTACACATGGCAGTTTTAACCATAAAAATGTTCCATCTCAGTTTACCTAAAATTGGGAAGTAAAATTTATTTCCAAATATTTATCGATGCAAAGAATTATGACCTTATTGTGAAAACTGTGTGGCTATTTTTACAACAAAATAGCCACACAGTGGTGGATATTTTTGACAATCATATTGTCAGGCATAATATGATTTACAAAAAACAACCAAAAAATTTTACTCTTTGAGTTCTTGCTTGTCACATGAGTAGCTCACATTCATATAAATATAGTTTGTTAAGCATGCCAAAGTATCACTTTCTATATTTATGTATACATGTATACAGTCACAAGTAGCAGTACAAACAGCAAAGACCACAGGGTATAATAATATGCTGTAAAAAATAAGGTTTTTCAAGGTTGTAAATTCTGTTTAAAATGTTCTGCTAACATCCTATTCATATATTAGACAAACAAAAATATAGATTAGAAAGTGTAAATAATGGAGGGGAGGCTGTTCTCCACTTGATGTTGAGCGAGCTATTCCTGCAGCTGTCATAAATAATCCTCAGCTGTCCTGGATGCTATCTAAATTGACTTCATACCCACAGCACTTCCTGAAACCTTCTCCTTTGGCAAACAGCTGGGATAAATCCATCATTTTCTATAGTTTTGTTTTCCAACCCTGCTGCTTTTCTACTTTCCCCCATTAGCCTCTGCTGCACCAAGCATTTATTTTAAGGACTATTTAACAAAGATCTAGGATAAATATATGCTTGAAAAAAAATATAATTTTCCAACTAAGCTGGAGCAGCAACATTTTCTCGTAATGCAAACATTTTGGTGTCATGACGCTTCCTTAATTTTTAATTAAATAATTTCTGACAGCAGTGAATTGTATGTTGTTTTAGCATAACATTTTTAAATCTTCTGATAAACCAAAGTAAAACCACATCAATATAACTCAAGTTATAGTGATGACAATGATCCTGTGATGTAACCTCAATTAAGGTAAAAATAGCAGATTTTAGTAAAATCATCTGGACACTGAAAATATGGTTTTCTAGTTCTTGTGTATGTTTATAGAGTATTTTAAAAACTTTTGATTAACCCTGTGTAACAAATTTGCTCCTCATATCTACAAGTCTGCAGTAGTTTTTTTTTCTTTTTAAATCCTTTGGCAGACAACCAGTCAGTCCAGATTTTTTGTGTCCACTTTCAGTTTGCATTTAGACAACATATGCACACCAATATAATCTTTACCCTAACTGCATGTTTATCCATAAGCACACAGGGTATAAAACAAAAATATTTTTTTTGAAGGAATATGTGAGAAGATTGTCACTCTCTACATTAGGATGAATTATATCTATCCTATGACCTACAAGGACTCAAAAATCCCATAGAAATTTAGTCTTTCCATTTTATTTTCTTTTAAACACATTTTTGAAAAAGCAGCACACACAAGCTGGATGTAACAGTTGCTGGACTGAAAATGTGAAGCTCATTATTTAGATTCATTGCCGTAGCGCATTTAGACTCTTAGAAATAATGTGAGAAACTTCTGAAACAGTGAGACAGCTAAACAAAACAGTAAATGTAATATAGATGACAATGTCCTAAAAGCTTTCACATTGGGATATTGCAAAATATTTTCAGCCTCTAGGAAGAACTGCATGAATATATAGGTGGGTGAAACTTATATTATAGAAATTAATTGAAGAGAGTAACACAGTTCGGGCAGTTCCTTACCACAGGAAGCTCTCCTACAGCAGAGCCTGCTGAAAACTCGGGAAATTGGCAGCTGTAAATTTAGATTGTTTACTTGACATCAGCACACTAGTAGCACACTGGTAATCTTAAATTTGAACGATGTTATGCACTGAACGGGTAGCTTATAGGCTACACAAGCGCGATTGACCGTCTTCCTGGCACTGATTGGTTGTTACTGACTGGCAACTGCGACCAGGAAACGTTTGTATACAATGGCAGTAGAACCACTGGGAGGAGCTTGATTTTTTTTCCACACATTTCTGACTGAAATTGTTAGACTCAGGACATAGTGAGAGTTTTAACAAATATGTTAAAAAATAAAATAAAATACATTTTCATAAAAGATACCTTCTGCGGCTTTAAAGGTTAAACACAGTGGGTCTGACATACATCAAATGTTCATTTCCGGCTGTGAGCCACATCCCGCTTAACTTAGATGAGTGCAAAGTGTGCCATGTTGTAAAGTCAAGTGTTGCTTTAATGCTAATATATTTGCAAGGTTAGAGGAGAAGCACATCGATCAACATGTCTGACAATTTTAGGTTTTTCATTAGAGAATATAGTAGTCAGCAGTAGTTTCATCACACGCTGGTTAAAGACTGTGATTATAGTACAAACGTTGTGTTACGTGAATATTAAGTATGAGAAGTATGAGTTTAAAGTAGAATAATTTCTAGTTTACAAAGATAAAGAATTTTTTTCAAACTGATAAATGATGCCGTACATAGCAAAATACCTACTGCATCTGTTACTTAAATCTGAAAAGGCATGGCCTGAATAAATAACATCCCTTTATCCAGTTGCACACTTTTTCAAAAACTTAAAAGCAGACTAATACCCTTTCAGCTAAACATGGTTATGTGTACTATATCAGTATTGTTTATCCTAAGCAAATTCAGATCTGTCGCCAAGATTAAAGTAACTTCAAAAATATAGGCATGAATAAGACTAAATCACAGATTAAATGTTTGCCTCAGTGTCTGCTCATTCAGCTGAAAAATTCTCCTTAGAAAACCTTCTGGTATTTAATTAATTAATTTATTTATTTATTTTTTGCTTTAAACATTAAAGAACTTCGGAACATGAATAAGATGTTGATCACATAAAAGGTTGACAGATTTTGGTGGTCAAAAAAGCAACCTGGTGCAATTTATTGGGTTAACGTTCTTTCAAGAAAACTAATGCATGCTAAATCTTAAGAAGCAACAATTTTTCTCCAGCTTATGGGAAATAATTAGAGTCTTAAATTACCCTTTAAAGTGTAATTACAGGAACTGCTTCTTTTCACATAAACTTTCTGAAAACCTGTTTTTCACAAAAAATAAGCAATTCCAATCATAACTCCCAAAGTGACTTCCTTTAACTATAAAAGTGGAAAAATGCCATCAGTAAGTGTGAGCATAAATAATCTTTTTTTTCTGCAGATAAGCTGTTGACAGAAAAACAGGCATAATAAAGCTCTTCTTTGAGGACAAACCTTTCTGAGGTTTATCCAGCGCTCTCGTTTGTTGCCAGAGTTTCAGCAGGCTTTCTGCTCATTGACGGTTTTCCTCCAGAGAGCAGGCCAGTATGTATGAGCCACTGCTGAGGGATCAGAGTGTGGCCTGAAATTAACTGGATATTGATTTAGTGCAGAGCAGTTCCCATGACAGCTATTTGAAGGTAGAATGCAGAGATAGTTCAGGAGCATATTTCTCTGAATTCAGACCAGGGACTTGGAGTGTGTTCATTTGGCCATATTGAGCCAGGGAATTTTGGCTAGCTAGAAAGCTTCCTAAGAACTTCAAACACAGAAACTACTGATACCACATTATGTCATACTCTCTAATCTATGCCATATTTGCACATCACAAAATGCTTTTATGCAGAATTAGTAAGAGCACCAAATAATACATTTTAAAATGTTTCCGACACACTTAAATATGTTGCATTTTATAAGAACAAAGAATTTACGAACAGTTAGGCTCAAGAGTGTGTTGGTTTAGAGAATTGTCATTTACTTATAAGATGTGTTGTCTACATACTTTAACAAATTTTATAAACTAAGTGAATCACTAATATCCAATGACAACAACTGAACTTTTCACATTTTGGTTTTCAAACAAATTGTTTCCTTTAACCTTCCAGGTCGAATGAATCGGCAACAATCCAGCCAAATTTTCAGTACCGTAATTCCACCACTTTGCGCACTCTGCAAAGACTGCAAAGTCTTTGCAGACTTTGCGCAATCTGAAAGATTCCAATGGTTTCTGAAAGGAGAGATGTTGCGTATGAGGGGCCGTTTAGGACAAAATTTACGTTTTGTCTCTCACACACTACCAAAACCTCTCGCATACTCCAAAAAATAGCCACGCACACTCCAAAAAATTACGTTTTGTCTCTCA